>LNAC01000358.1:984877-1085902 GCA_002007465.1 Ailurus styani
TGAATACCTGTACAGATTCATGACAAGTAAGGAGATTGAAGCAGTCATCAAAAATCTCCCAACAAACAAGAGCCCAGGGCCAGACGGCTTCCCAGGGGAATTCTACCAAACATTTAAAGAAGAATTAATACCTATTCTCCTGAAACTGTTCCAAAAAATAGAATTGGAAGGAAAACTTCCAAACTCCTTTTATGAGGCCAGCATTACCTTGATCCCCAAACCAGGCAAAGACCCCATCAAGAAGGAGAATTACAGACCAATATCTTTGATGAATACGGATGCAAAAATCCTCAACAAAATACTAGCCAATAGGATCCAGCAGCACATAAAAAGGATTATTCACCACGACCAAGTGGGATTTATTCCTGGGATGCAAGGTTGGTTTAACATTCGCAAATCAATCAATGTGATACAAGACATTAATAAAAGAAAGAACAAGAACCATATGATCCTCTCAATAGATGCTGAAAAAGCATTTGACAAAGTACAGCACCCTTTCTTAATCAAAACTCTTCATAGTGTAGGCATAGAGGGTACATACCTCAATATCATCAAAGCCATCTACGAAAAACCCACAGCGAATATCATTCTCAATGGAGAAAAACTGAGAGCTTTTCCCCTAAAGTCAGGAACACGGCAAGGCTGTCCACTATCACCACTGCTATTCAACATAGTACTAGAAGTCCTAGCCTCAGCAATCAGACAACAAAAAGAAATAAAAGGCATCCAAATCGGCAAGGAAGAGGTCAAACTCTCACTCTTTGCAGATGATATGATACTTTATGTGGAAAACCCAAAGGACTCCACTCCAAAACTGCTAGCACTCATACAGGAATTCAGTCAAGTGTCAGGATATAAAATCAATGCACAGAAATCAGTTGCATTTCTATATACCAACAACAAAACAGAAGAAAGAGAAATTAAAGAGTCAATCCCATTTACAATTGCACCCAAAACCATAAGATACCTAGGAATAAACCTAACCAAAGAGGCAAAGAATCTGTATTCAGAAAACTATAAAGTACTCATGAAAGAAATTGAGGAAGACACAAAGAAGTGGAAAAACATTCCATGCTCATGGATGGGTAGAATAAATATTGTGAAAATGTCTATGCTACCTAGAGCAATCTACACATTTAATGCAATCCCCATCAAAATACCAGCAATTTATTTCAAAGAAATGGAACAAATAATCCTAAAATTTATATGGAACCAGAAAAGACCCCGAATAGCCAAAGGAATGTTGAAAAAAAAAAGCAAAGTTGGCGGCATCACAATTCCAGATTTCAAGCTCTATTACAAAGCTGTCATCATCAAGACAGTATGGTACTGGCACAAAAACAGACACATAGACCAGTGGAACAGAATAGAGAACCCAAAAATGGACCCTCAACTCTATGGTCAACTAATCTTCGACAAAGCAGGAAAGAATGTCCAGTGGGAAAAAGACAGTCTCTTTCAAAAATGGTGTTGGGAAAACTGGACAGCCACATGCAGAAAAATGAAACTGGATCATTTCCTTACACCACACACAAAAATAGACTCAAAATGGATAAAAGACCTCAATGTGAGAAAGGAATCCATCAAAATCCTCGAGGAGAACACAGGCAGCAACCTCTTCGACCTCAACCGCAGCAACTTCTTCCTAGGAACATCACCAAAGGCAAGGGAAGCAAGGGCAAAAATGAACTATTGGGACTTCATCAAGATTAAAAGCTTTTGCACAGCAAAGGAAACAGTCAACAAAACCAAAAGACAACTGACAGAATGGGAGAAGATATTTGCAAATGACATATCAGATAAAGGGCTAGTATCCAAAATCTATAAAGAGCTTCTCAAACTCAACACCCATAAAACAAATAACCCAGTCAAGAAATGGGCAGAAGACATGAACAGACATTTCTCCAAAGAAGACATCCAAATGGCCAACAGACACATGAGAAAGTGCTCAACATCACTCGGCATCAGAGAAATACAAATCAAAACCACAGCGAGATACCACCTTACACCAGTCAGAATGGCTAAAATCAACAAGTCAGGAAATGACAGATGTTGGCGAGGATGCGGAGAAAGGGGAACCCTCCTACACTGTTGGTGGGAATGCAAGCTGGTGCAGCCACTCTGGAAAACAGTATGGAGGTTCCTCAAAAAGTTGAAAATAGAGCTACCCTACGACCCAGCAATCGCACTACTGGGTATTTACCCTAAAGATACAAAGGTAGTGATCCTCAGGGGCACATGCACCTGAATGTTTATAGCAGCAATGTCCACAATAGCCAAACTATGGAAAGAACCTAGATGTCCATCAACAAAAGAATGGATAAAGAAGATGTGGTATATATATACAATGGAATACTATGCAGCTATCAAAAGAAACGAAATCTTGCCATTTGCAACGACGTGGATGGAACTAGAGGGTATTATGCTGAGCGAAATAAGTCAATCAGAGAAAGACAGTTATTATATGATCTCTCAGATATGAGGAACTTGAGGGTCAGGGCAGGGGGTCGTGGGGGATAGGGAGGGAAAAATAATGAAACAAGATGGGATGGGGAAGGAGACAAACCATAAGAGACTCCTAATCTCACAAAACAAACTGAGGGTTACTGGGGGGTGGGAGGGTAGGGATAGGGTGGATGGGTTATGGACATTGGGGAGGGTTTGTGCTTTGATGAATGCTGTGAAAGGTGTAAGCCTGATGATTCACAGACCTGTACCCCTGGGGCAAATAATAATAATAAAAAAACATGTGATCAGGAAGGGTTCCAGGGAGAAGACAGAATTTTGGTTAATCCTTGAAGGCCCTCCTCATGCTTCCAGTTTCACCTAGAATGTTCCATCCTCACAGACCCTTCCACGACATCACAGACTGGGTTTGTGCCCTGGCTACACAACCCCACAGCACCCTGAACTTTCTTCTACTTTCATAACTGACTCATTTTCTTCCATGCTTTTCTCACATGATGCAAATGCTATAAAATCAGGAATCTCACCCTCAGTACCTACCAGAGTGCTTTTCACACTCCAGGTACTAATAGAGAAATACGCGTGTATGCACATGTGTGTGTATTAAATGAAACTGAGCTAGAAATCAGGAGGCTACCTATATTCTCACTAGAGAAGGAGAAGGTCCAAATGGGACTTTTCAGAATAGTCTACTTCTAAAGGCAAAGAAGTAAGAAAGGAGAAGAAGAGAGAAGGGACAAAGGGTAACATAATAAGAGCATCGACTAACACTCACCAAATCCTCTCAACAAGGCCTACACCTGGATTGCTCTACTTAATCCTCCCAACCACTCAAGGAGGAAGGTAATGTAATTGTTCCTGTTTTACTGACAAGGCAACCAGGGTATAGAGAGGTCAAGTAATCACCCAAGGTCACATGCTGAAGAGTAAGAGCCAGGCTGAAACCCAGCAAGTCTGATCTCAGAAGCTGAATTCTCCATCACCATCTGATACTGAATTTGGAAAAGAGTAAGTAGACTTTGTGAAATGAGAGGGAAAGAACCCTAGATTTGGTGTTTGGAAAAGTACAGGATCATCTTCTCTGACAGCTGCTTCTTTAAGGACATAGCCCCAGCCACCAGCACCCTAAAAGTAATTCAAGAAAAGGGGAAAGAGCAGAGCAATGGACAAGTCCATGGACACTGAAGCTTAGATACTTTCCTGTTTCTTCCCACTGTGCCCCATCCTCTCCACCCTTGGTCACCTTCTTTTATTTTCCAGTAACAGGACACTATGGATCCTGAAAATAATTAAAAGCAAACTCTTTTTGCAAATTACAACATGGGACATGGACTTCTGATGTTTAAAAGACTTTATTACAGGGATGCCTGGGGGGGCTCAGTCAGTTAAACGTCTGCCTTCGGCTCAGGTCATGATCCAGGAGTCCTGGGATCAAATGCCACGTCGGGTTCCAACCCTGAGCAGGGCTCCAACCTTGATTCAGGCTTCCTGCTCAGCAGGGGAGTCTGCTTATCCTATTTTTATCACACTTCTGATAGAAGCATCTGCCTATAACCTCAAAACAATTATACTTTTGCTGCCAGCTAATATCAGCTATTATTTATTCTAAATCCTCTTCCTATGTCCGATCTATGGATGGATGGAACAAAGAAAGAAAAATATTACTATTTTATATCTTAATTTTTAAAAAGTTATTTAAAAACTCCATTGGGGGAGCAGTGTTGGTGCGCCCTCTCCAAGCACACACACACATATGTGTTTTATCCTCAGGAGGCTTACCAGGTTTTCACTGGAGATAGGAGAAAAATCCCCTGGTTTCCCCCACAGGGGTATGGGCAAAGCAGCCACTTTGAAATACTCCCAGAGCATTCTGTTCTTTTTAGCAAGGTCTGCCTTCCAAGGAAACTATTTTACAAAACCTAACTGACTGAGAGAAGGGAAATACCCAACTCCAGCTCTCCCCAGATGCTTTCTCTCTCCTAAGGGGGAAAAGCAAAACAAAAGTGAGAAGCACTAGTCAAGGTGACAGCCCAGGGGCACGAGCTCACAGAGGGAGACTGAGCCAAAGGACTATTAAGAAACATTAGACAAATATTGGTTAAGTGCCAAATACAGTCCTTTCTAAGTTTTCCAGTCACTTTCACGTATACTTTCTCACTTCATTCAACCTGTAGGACAGGAAAGGAAGAGGATATTGTCCCATTTTATGGATAAGAAACTAAGGCTTTAAAAGGATGTTAAACTTTGGTGGAGCCAGATCTTAAATCCAGCTATTCAGACATTCAGGACAAATCAGTTTTTACTAAACCACATCTTCTGTATTACTTACAGATTAGAAAGGTTCACTAAATTAAGTTTATTGGATCAAAGCTTACAGTCCCCAACTTATAATGTTAATTCCATTTATTGAGCCCTTACTTTAGGACAGGCACTGGGAGAAGCCCTTCCTATGCATTATCTCATTGAGTGCTCACTGCTTTCCTTATAAGCGTGGTACCATTTGGTCCGTTTTCTGGAAAGGAATTCAGGATCTAGAGGCCAAGTAAGTTTGCACATCAAGCAAGAAATGAATCATTTGGAGGAATTCATGTGTCCATTTCTCACTTGCCACTTGTGCTTCATTCTAATGATGGCAGGTGACAAAGACTGTCACCTGGACCAAACTTTACTTAGGGTCCTCTGAGCCATCTTGATGACCAGACCTCACCTTGGCCCCTTCTCTATCCTTGCCAAGCTTGCAGAGCCTAGTCTTAGCAAGAATCATGTCAGGCCAGAGGAAATCCCCAACCCTAAATATCTGATGATGTTCTTCATCCCTCACTTTTAATGCCTAAGTCCTTGGCCTGCTTTTTGCAAGAATCCTGTTAGGTCAGTTTAGCAAGAATCCCCCTATTCTTGATGTCTTTCCTTGGTAATTTTCCATTCACTGAGCCCCTCACTCTGCTCATTGGCGATAATCCCCAGCTGTCTTCGCTATAATCAGAGTAGAATCCGGATTTCTCTCTTCTATTACAATGTCTCTACTGCAATAATCCTGAATAAAGTCTTCCTTATTAACAACTATCAATAATTTTTTCCTTGAACACAGGAATGATACTCCAACAAATTAACAGTTCTTGGGCTTAGGAGCTACTAGAACTAAGTTTCTACCACCCAGAAAGCTCTAAGGTCTGTACATACAATGAGATTCCAATTCAGTATTTTAAATCAGTATTTGATCTGATGGGGGGTAAGAAGTACAAAAGAACATAAGAGCACCAGGAACCTAAATATGGGAGGTCATAGCTGGTGGATGCATATGGAAATCAATCACACTCCAGTAGGCATTCCACTGCCTCTGCCAACCCAGCTGTGTTTTGTGGGCATGTGGATTTGAGACACATCACCTCCTCACTCTCCCTCATCACCAAGGCTTGCCTTCTGGACCCAAGAAGTCATGAGGATGGAAAAGAAGAGGCTTCACATCTAGATTTTCAGAGCCAGGCACCCTACTCCCAGCCACTATATGTCAAAGCCCACATTATGCAAGGCCTGATTTCATGCTAAAGGTTCACTAAAGAGCTCTCACTCATGTGTCTCCACCCTGAGGAGTTCTCATGTGTCTCCACCCTGAGGAGCTTTGAGGGTTCAGAAAGTAGAACAGAGAGGATGAGAATCTAACAGCTGCCTATAAGAATTCTTCTGGGAAAAAAAAAAAAGAATTCTTCTGATACCAGCTCTGGGGACTGATTCCAAGGGAGAGAATTGCCATATTACACACACACACACGCACACATATATGCATGCACACACATTAATGCACAGATATGCTTTTGCTCTATGAGGAAAGGTGCTTAGGAAGGTATTAGGAACTACTGTCAAAGCATCCAAGCTCATAGAACACCTGAGTCATCTCATAACAATAATAATCATAACAAAAATAAGAGCAGCTGCCAGTTACTGAACACCTACTGGTGCCATCAATGTATTAGTAAATTAAATCATTGTGTGAACTCCTCACATCCCTCTGAGTTGGCTAGATTTCCCAATTAGGAAACTGAGAGTTAAAGTAATGTGTGCAATAGCACCCAGCACAGCCAGGATTTCTACCCAGATCTGATTCCAAGCCAGTGTTCCTACCATTTCACCCATAACTTCACATCAGTAATCATTTCCATCAAATAAGTGGGCAGGACACAATACCCAATATCTCAGAGTTCAATCCTTTTGTAGCCCAATTAATTTCACATGGCAACATACTACAGCCACAGAGTAAGTGCTCAATAAATATTTGCTGAATGAAAGAATCTATTTCTTAAACCACATTTCCAGTTTATTGGGGGCTATAACTTTCACTTCAGGGTCCTTATCAGACTTCACTACTTTTGTTGGTCAACAATGGAAACTATTGTATCCTTTTGTTATGGACTGAATGTTTGTGTCTCCCCAAAATTCGTATGTTGAAATTTAACCCTCAATGTGATGGCATTAGGAGGAAGGGCCTTTAGGAAATGATTAGGTCATGGGAGGGGAACACTCATGAATGGGACCTGGTAAAAGAGACCCCAGAGACCTCTCTTGCTCTCTCTCTCTCTGCCATGTAAGGATAAAACAAGAAAACAGCCAACTGCAACCTCAAAGAAGGTCCTCACTAAACCCTGACCATGCCTGGCACCCTGATCTCAAACTTCCAGCTTCCATAACGGTGAAAAATAAATTTCTGTGTTTATAAGCCACCCAGTCTGTGGTATTCTGTTATAGCAGCCTCAACTTTGATCCCATACTTGCACTCCCAGGACTCAGGCCCAAGAGGATAATTGAGAGTCTCCTTTATTTTGACAGAGAGACAGAGACAAAGAAGAAGAAAAAGGAAGAGGAAGAAAAGAAAAGAAAAATGTGGACACTGGACTTTTTATTTACTTGGCTTTAACAGTAAAAATACAGCATTTTTGAACCAAGAAATGAATCGTTTGGAGGAATTCATATTTTCCTTTCTCACTTAAAGGTTAAGATCTTCAGTTCATGCTGCCAGAGCCTTTTCCAGTATCCAACACGTGATCACACTTGGTTCACACATAGTAGCCCCTCACAGACAGGATAAAATCAGTTAACTAGACACATGAGCTAATTGTTAGAGACAGGCCATTACATTCGTAGGCTCTCTCTCCTCTACAGCTGGTAAGAACATAAACTGAAACAACCTCTCAAAGTGCAAAGTGGCCATCTGGTTCCAGAGACTTAAATGCGTGTCTTTCCTTTGATCTCCTACGTCCACTCCTAGGAATGAAACCCAAGGAAGTCATCTGAAAGGCAGACAAGAATTTAGGTGCCAGCACATTCTTTGCATTTCTCATGCTAACAAAATTTAGCAAACAACTTCAATGTGCAATACTGGAAAAATGGTTAAGTAAACCGTGGTTCAGCGATTTGGTGGACTATGAAGCAGAGAATAATAAAAATCCTATCTCTAACAAATATTTCATGGTAAGGGAAAATGTTCATAAGAAAAAATTAAATAAAAAGTCAGATTTAAAACTGCATAAAGAGTATTAAACCAGTTTGTCTAAAAAAATAACAAATTATTTATCTTTACATATATGCATATAAAAGACTATAAGAACATATATGCTTCAAAATGCTAAGTAATTAGCCAAGATGCTATCTCCAGCTATTAGATTTTTCATTTTCTTCCATATACTTTATCTTTTCCAAATGAACATGTATTCTTTTCATCATCAGAAAAAAAGGAACTTTTTCAAAGAATAAATTTTATGAGAAAACCCAAAAGACTCCACTCCAAAATTGCTAGAATTCATACAGGAATTCAGCAAAGTGGCAGGATATAAAAATCAATGCACAGAAATCAGTTGCATTTCTATACACTAACAATGAGACAAAGAAAAGAAAAATTAAGGAATCAATCCCATTTACAATTACACCAAAAACTATAAAATACCTAGGAATAAACATAACCAAAAAGGTAAAGGATCTGTACTCTTAAACTACGGAACACTTAATGAAAGAAATGGAGGAAGACACAAAGAAATGGAAAAACATCCCATGCTCATAGATGGAAAGAATAAGTACTGTTAAAATGTCTATGCTACCCAGAGCAACCTATATATTCAATGCCAATTCCTATCAAAATACCATTGACATTTTTCACAGAGCAGGAACAAATAATCCTAAAATTTGTACAGAATCAGAAAAGACCCCAAATAGCCAAAAGAATGTTAAAAAAAGAAAACCAAAGCTGGTGACATCACAATGCCAGACTTCAAGCTCTATTACAAAGCTGTAATCATCAAGACAGGATGGTACTGGCACAAAAACAGACACATAGATCAATGGAACAGAATAGAGACCCCAGGAATGGACCTTCAACTCTATGGTCAACTAATCTTCGGCAAAGCGGGAAAGAATGTCCACTGGGAAAGTCTCCTCAACAAATGGTGTTGGGAAAATTGGACAGCCACATGCAGAAGAATGAAACTGGATCATTTCCTTACACCATGCACAAAAACAGACTCAAATGGATGAAAGACCTCAATGTGAAACAGGCATGCATCAAAACCCTTGAGGAGAACACAGGCAGCAACCTCTTGGACCTCAGCCATAGCAACTTCTTCCTAGAAACATTGCCAAAGGCAAGGAAAGCAAGGGCAAAAATGAACCATTGGGACTTCATCAAGATAAAAAGCTTTTACACGGTAAAGGAAAACAGTCAACACAACCAAAAGACAACCGACAGAATGGGAGAAGATACTTGCAAATGACATATCAGATAAAGGGCTAGTATTCAAAATCTATAAAGAACTTATCAAACTCAACACCCAAAAAACAAACAATCCAGTCAAGAAATGGGCAGAAGACTCGAACAGACATTTCTCCAAAAAAGATATACAAATAGCCAACAAACCATGAAAAAAGGCTCCATATTGCTTGGCATCAGGGAAATACAAATCAAAGCCACAATGAGATACCACCTCACATGGGTCAGAATGGCTAAAATTAACAAGACAGGAAACAACATATATTAGCAAGGATGCGGAAAAAGGGGAATCCTCTCACACTCTTGGTGGGAATGGAAGCTGGTAGAGTCACTCTGAAAACATTATAAAGTTTCCTCAAGAAGTTAAAAATAGAGCTACCCTACGACCCAGCAATTGCACTACTAGGTATTTACCCCAAAGATACAAATGAAGTGATCCAAAGGGGCACTTGCACCCCCATATTCATAGCAGCAATGTCCACGATAGCCAAAATGTAGAAAGAGCTAAGATATCCATCAACAGATGAATGGATAAAGAAAATGTGGTGTGTGTATATATATACCTATATTTATACACACACATATATATGTACACACACACACACACACACACACACACACAATGGAATATTACTCAGCCATCAGAAAAGATAAATAATTACCATATACATTGACATGGATGGAACTGGAGGGTATTATACTAAGCAAAATAAGTCAATCAGGGAAACACAATTATGTTATGGTTTCACTCATGTAGAATATAAGAAACAGCACAGAGGATCATAGGAGAAGGGAGGGAAAACTGAATGAGAAGTCATCAAGAGGGAGCAAAAACATGAGTGACTCTTAACTACAGAAAGCAAACTGAGGGTTGCTGGAGGGGTGGTACATGGGCAGGATGGGGTAATTGGGTGATGGGCACTAAGGAGGGCACATGATATGATGAGCACTGGGTGTTATACACAACTGGTAAATTATTGAACACTACAACTGAAACTAATGATGTGCCATATGTTGGCTAATTGAATTTTTTAAAAAAAGGAATACATTTTAAAATCTATGTTCACCTTTCAGGAAATTGATTTATGGTATCTGTAAGAGTCAAATCACCCCAGAGAAGTGACAATTCATTAAAACACAACAAAACAGAAAATTCTAAAGAATAAGATAACTAAACTCTACCACTGAAACTAATACACCAAATGTTAATTATTTAAATTTAATTTTATAAGAATAAAGAAATTTCATATATAATAAAATAATAAAAGTAAATAATAAATTTTTTAAAACAAATAAGATGATACACATTCTAAAATATAACTCTAAGCACTGTCAGGAGGCTTTTCCATACATTTAACCCATTATCTCCTACTGTAATTTATGCCATTTAACTTGGTTTATAATCTCATTGTTAGTCTTTGAATCCCTAGAGAATAGTATAGTGCCTGACACAGAGGTAAGGACTTGACACAGAGACAGTAAATGTTTATTTAATCTCAAGAACAACCACCAGTGAAGTGCAAAATTCATGGTTTCATCATTCCCTCAAATGTTCTTGTCCTCCTTCTTCAAGCAATAGTGCCCCTTTGTTCTGGCTAGTTCATGGTCCCACCTCCTGGCTCTGATGGGGCTATCAGTTATTCATAGGCCCCCCTGGCCAGACATAGGGACTGTTCAGGGAGAGAGAATATGGGCCAAGCAGGATCAAATTCTTCCCTAAAAATACACATGGGGATCCTAGGGGAGAGAAGTTCTACCTCCCAACATGCCACAGGTGCCAAAGTGTGAGAAGGTGCCTGGAGCATCTGGGGGATACCTTCTCCAGCCACATGAAGGAAGCCATGTCTGCAGGAGAACAAAAGGAGGCCAACTAGCAGAGGGAAGGAGGGACATGAATGAAAAGAGACAAGGGAAGGGTTGGAGAATGATGTCGTAGGCCAAGAGGAACTGAGACCAGTCATGGCACAGAGAGAGAGAGGGTGAGTTCTGGAAGCCTTGAGAACCCAGTTCCAGGCCTGATGACCCCATTCCTGCAATTTAACATCAATTCTGCCTTTCCCAGCTATGGCAAAACAGTAAATTCCCACTTTTCATAAGCCGATTTGGTTTGGGTGTCTGTGTTTGCAACTAAAACTAGTTTGACTTCTTTGTGTCTCTAATAGCCATAAACATGTAATATTAAGATAGAATCCTTAAGAAATATTACATAGGAAAAAAATACACTACTTTGTTTCTAAGAAACTAGGGAAAGGCCATGCCTGATAAACTTACTTATGAAAATAAAAGATTTGAAAACTTGCCAAGCAGATTGATACTGATTATAAAGTTGATGATAAAAATCTCTCATAAAAAAATTTAAATGTAAGGCAAAACTTATAGGGTTGGAATATAAAAACCTACATATTTACAGATGGAAGGTATTTATACTAGCACATTAGATTAAAATGCGATTTCTAAAAGGATGGTAGATTCTCTATTCAATTAGTTAATCTAAGAAGACCAGTTAACATGCTCACAATTAAAGAACCAACTGAAAACTCATTTCATCCCAGGGTCCCATCTTCTCTCAAGGTAGCATATAAAGGTACACATGGGACATATAGATGTCAGCTGCAATTCTTCCAAGATTTCTCCTCTAAGAAGTCATGATTTTCACAGAACATGACTAAGAGGATTGTTTTAAATCAGCTGAGAAAGTTGTCATTTAAAATGTAGGGGGATATTCTGATAGGCACAAGCTCCAGTGTGCACTATATACAAATTAGAAGATTCTGCCTAAGTGTTATTAATGACCCATAAACCATAAGATGGAACACAAAACCATGAGCAGGACACCTTAAGCTAATGGAGCCTTATAAATTAGAAGGCATTGCCTAAAGGAAAGTAGATTGAGAACTAAAAATACTTATTAAAAATTCATATCAGTTGGGCATCAGAACAAAAAAGCCATCTAAAACAATCGTTAGAAGCTGTGTTCATTTAAGTTAGGGCTTACTTGAAAACTGTATCTGGGAATAGAAAAACAACTCTGTCTCTGTTACTCTGCTGTGAGCCATCCTTTCATTCATTCATTCTTCCACTCACTGAATGAACACCTCCAGTATGCAGTTGTGTGCCCAGCATGGGAGACCTGGGGACAAACTCTGTGGGTGGGCCTCAGCTCTCATGAAGCTAATAGTCTCCAAGGGAATGCAAAACAGTCCACAAGTAATTATAAAGATTTTTTTTTTATTCATTTGACACAGAGAGAGAGATCACAAGTAGGCAGTGAGGCAGGCAGAGAGAGAGGAGAGAGGAGGAAGCAGGCTCCCTGCTGAGCAGAGAGCCTGATGTGGGCCTCGATCCCAGGACTCTGGGATCATGACCTGAGCCGAAGGCAGCGGCTTTAACCCACTGAGCCACCCAGGCACTCCACAAGTAATTATAATGGCACCAGGTATTTCTTTAAAAAAAGAAACATCTACTTTAGCTCATAGGCAGTTCAAGCAAGTACACTGAAGCTGGGTTCTTGAGAAGAAATACTAATTAGGTAAAGAAGGGTGAGGGAAGAGCAGCTCAGATCAAAGGAATACTAAATAAAAAATCCCTGAGGAGAGGAATAGGGTATACTAAAGGTACTTAGAGAAGTTTAGGAAAGAGAGACAAATAGCACAGTAGGCAAGATTATAGACTCTGGAGCCAGTACATGTGGTTTGAATCCCAGCTCTGCCTGACATTTACTAGCTGTGTGACCCTGCACAAGTAACTTAACCTCTCTGTCCTTCCTATTTAAAATAGGAATAACAATTTCTATGCAATAGAATTATTAGAACAGTGCCTGGCACGTGGAAAAGTGTTGAGGATTGTGGTTGGAACACAGACAAAACAGGAGAATAGCATGAGGCTAGGGAAGGGTAGCTGGGGCCACACAGAGCCTTGGTGAAAAGAAACATAAGCAAACTAGATCTTTTTGAAGATCCCATTGGCTATAATAAGGATGACTGGTGAAGGTGTGTTGATGAATGTAGACATACCAGCCAGACAGTAAGAAAGCTTCTGTGGTATGTGGCTTAAAATAACCAAAAGATCGATGTAAACAGTACTGAGGCTTTGGATAATGTTTATACAACATCATTACTCCACATGTCTAAGCTTTCAATTTTATCACTAATTAAAAAAAAAACTTAATAGAAAGGCCACATACTGACCCACTAATCATTTATTTTTTAAAAGCGTTTATTTATTTATTATTTATTTATTTGAGAGGGAGCTCAAGCAGGGTGAGGGGCAGAGGGAGAGAATCTGAAGCAGACTACGCTCTGAGTGGTAAGCCTGATGCAGGGCTCGATCTCAGGACCTGAGCCAAAATTCAGTGTCAGACACTTAATCAACCGATTGAGCACCCAGGAGCCTCTCATCAATCATTTATTACTCTAATTCCTGTTAGAAAAATTCATGGATATTTTGTAACCTCAGAATCTTAATAAGGGCCAGGAGGTATGGTCAAGGCATAGTCTTATGACACTCCAAAAAACAAAACAAAACAAAACAAATTTGAATGGATCAATACTTGAGGCAAAGTCTGAGGTACAAGCCCAGCTGAGCCTGGCCCTAATGGTGCATAAACCAAAGGAGACAATAAATGCTTCAAACTCCCAGCTATCTCATTTTCTTCCATGTTTTTTCTTTCTGGAAAATAGGATCTTTCTTTAAAGGAATACTGCCAACAGGCTTGACCCACATCTGTAGACCAGGAAGGCACAAACCACATTTCCCACACTCTCACTACCAAGTAAAAGCCAGCATTTAAGCATAGAGATAAGTGCTCAGGTTTTGGAGTCAAGGAGCTCAGAACCAGATTTAGGTCCTGGCTCTACTGCACACTATTATATGACCCTAAATAAATTACTTAACCTCTCTCTAATCCTCAGGGTCCTCATCTGCAAAATGGAGAAAGCAACTTCACTTGTCTCCAAGGACTGTTGTGAGGATGACTTAATATACTATTTATAAAGCACTTAGCATAAATTCTCATACAGAGTAAGCACTTACTAAATGGCAGTTATGATTAGTATCCATCTGTGGCTCCTGTTATGCCACTAAAATTGGGGGTTAGAAGAGGTAGAGAAAGAAAACACTGCTGGTAAACTGGTCACCTGTTTTGGACAAATTTTGGTCCCCAAAATTACAAATTGGTAAATTGGTCACCATATCAACTAATGGTGAAGATATACCTAATTCCATGCCCCAGTACTTCCACTCCTAAGTGGGGACCCAACTGAAGTACATCCCATATGCACCAAGAGACAAAAATGAGAAAGCTCACAGGAGTATCATTCATAATAGCCCAAAGCTGGAAACAATTCAAATGTCCATCAACAGTAAAATGGAAAAATAAATGGTGAAATGATGGTATATTTATATAACAGAATATCACATGGTGCCAAAAATGAAGAAATTATAGAAATTATAGCGATACTCAACAAAAGGATGACTCTCAAATCCAATCCTAAATGGAAAAAACCAAACACAGAAGTATCAGACTGAATAGATTTGTATAAAGTTCAAAAACCAGTAAATTATTAACTCTAGCATTTAAGGATGCATATGAAGTTGGTAAAAGAATAAAGAAAAGAAGGAGATAACCATGAAGTCGGGGTAATGGCTGGCTTTGGGGAGTCATGGGGCTCGTGTTTGAGAAGGAGAACACAGGGCTTCTGAGGTTCTATTTCTTTTTCTTTTTCTTTTTTAGGATTTTATTTATTTATTTGACAGAGAGAGAGAGATCACAAGTAGGCAGAGAGGCAGGCAGAGAGGGGGAAGCTGGCTCCCTGCTGAGCAGAGAGTCCGATGCAGGACTCCATCCAAGGATCCTGAGATCATGACCTGAGCTGAAGCCAGAGGCTTACCCACTGAGCCACCCAGGTTCCAGGCACCAAGGCACCCCTGAGGTTCTATTTCTTGACTGGATGATGGTTATGTGTGTGTTATATTGACTCATCAAGCTGTATGTTTAGGTTTTATACACTTCTTGTATGTTTTTGATATTGCACAATAGCTGAAAAACTAATCTGCCTGCCCCACCTAATTCATGCCCTCTTTTCAGGATTGTCAGAGGACTGGGGAATGTGGCTTATACAGCTAGCTCTGACTTTCTGAAGCCCATCTACTTGAGCCAAAGTCTTAGTGGGGGTTGACAGGCAGGGAGGATGCAAGAGAGGTGAGGAGATGAGCTCACCACCAACGACTATCCTGATAGAACTGTCTAACACAGTTCTAACACAAACAAAGTGTTAGGCCACAGTCATTGTTCCCGGAATGGGCATATTACCCAAGCAGAGCCAAAGTCCCCTAAAATTCACACAGATATATTGGGGGAAAGAAGCACCTTTCTCCCTGAGGCTGCCAAAATGCCAGAATGAGTTTGAAGATTCTGGAGGCCACTTTCCCCAACCCTGTAGGGGAAGCCATGTCTGCGAGTAGAAAAATAATGCTGAAAGAGGGAAGGAGGGCTGAGAGCTAGAAAGAAATAAGTCAAGACCCTGAGAATGAGGCCTCATGCCAAGAGGAACGAGGCCAGCAAAAGCTGAGAGTGTTTGGAAGCCTTGAGTCCCCAGTTCCACCACCGATGCTGATTTCTGCAAATTAACCTCAATTCTGTCCTTCCCAGCTACACCGAGACAACATGGGTCAGCTCTTGTGTTCAGTTCTCATAACACACAGGTAAGTAATAGAAATTCCTCTTAAGGATGTCTCAGTTTAATTAGGAAAGCAGGTAGCAACAGATAGTCCAATAGCACTATGAGAGTCATATGGATGTGGAACATCTTAACCAGATTGGGAAAGGAGAGGGAAGGGTCAGGGGAGGATTTTAAAGAAAGTGACCTGTTGGCTGAGAATGCTTTGGGTTGGGCGCCTGGGTGGCTCAGTGGGTTAAAGCCGCTGCCTTCGGCTCAGGTCATGATCCCAGGGTCCTGGGATCGAGGCCCACATCGGGCTCTCTGCTCAGCAGGGAGCCTGCTTCCTCCTCTCTCCTCTCTCTCTCTGCCTGCATCTCTGCCTACTTGTAATCTCTCTCTCTCTGTGTCAAATGAATAAATAAAATCTTTAAAAAAAAAAAAAAGAATGCTTTGGGTTCATCAGGGAAAAGAGAGGAGAAAAGGCCGTCAAGGCAATGGGAAAGGAGCAGGGGTGGCAGCTTGAGTAAAGGTGAGGAGTAAGAAAAGGAATTTAGGGATACACCAAGAGCACTTCAGTATTGCTGGAGTGAGGTGAGGTTGGCAGGAGAAGCCAGAGAGATGGGTCATAAGGCAGCTGAGACCACTCAATGGAGTCTGGACTTTGTCATGTGGAAAAGAAAGCCTTTGAAAAACTTTAATCAGGAGAAAAATGGGGTCCAATTTTGCTTTTAGAAAGAGCAAAATGTTTCCCAAGGCCACTGAGAGCATGATGATCTCTCTCTCTCTCTCCCCCTCTATCTCTATCTCTCCTCCCTCACACCTTCCTTCTTCCTCCTTCCTTCCCTCTCCCCTCCACGGTGGCCCGAATCTCTAAAACTCCCATCAGCCAAAACGTTCATTTCTCGCAGTTGTCACCCTATTATGTAAGCAATAGGGACAGGATCAGCTAATAAGAGCATCAGACCAACTGTCTAGAGACCTGAGTTCTAATCCTGCACCACCACTACCAGGCCTTGTGAGCTAGAGCAAGCCACCCATGCCTTTGGCGCCATCTTCTCCTAGGCAAAATGAGGAGTAACGAAATCAGTTGTACATACCTCGAAGAGCTATTATGAGAAGTGTGATAAAGTGGGTCAAAAATCACATCCCCAGCATCTCTGAATCTGCCAAAGGACTTTGGTAAAAGTAGCATCCTGATGCAGAACAGCATTACACGGCATACTTTGTTTTCTTATTAATGAAAAGTAAATCCTACCACTTGGTAAATATGTACAAATGCGGCATCTAGATTTTATCTAAAATAACAAAGACTTCTCAGACCTGTAGGTATCCAACGTTATATTTGTAGCCATCTATTTTGACTTTATTATTTTCTCTCTAAAGGACAGCATTAAATACTCCCACTAAGCAAACTGACAGATACCTAATATTTAGCTCAAGGTGAAAAAAAAAAAAGAAAAGAAAAACATGTTAATATATGTTGAAAACAGAAGTCTTAATAAAAGAATACAGATAACCAGACAAAGTTCTCAGGTAATAAAACACTGGTACCTCAGCAGGGTATCAAAATCCCTTAGGAAGAACAAAATGTTTCCTGAAATTAGGGAGCAATTTTGCCTCTAAGATGAAGCTGCACAAACCTAGTGGGAGAGTCATTGAGGAATTGGGTTTTTTAAACCTAACTAATTTACACAGCATATTTTTCAAGCATTATTTTTTTTTAAAGATTTTATTTATTTATTTGACACACAGAGCAAGATTACAAGTAGGCAGAGAGGCAGGCAGAGAGAGAGAGGAGGAAGCAGGCTCCCTGCCGAGCAGAGAGCCCGATGCGGGCCTCGATCCCAGGACCCTGAGATCATGACCTGAGCCGAAGGCAGAGGCTTTAACCCATTGAGCCACCCAGGCGCCCATTCTTCAAGCATTATTAATTGCCTAGGGGCAAGTTTTCTTTGAATGGTATGCATAAGAGTCTGACAATTGCCACAAGGTGGCACCAAATTCATGTCCAGAAGACAACCAAGGGAATTTTTTTTTTTAATTGTAAAGCAGACGTTCCAAATACTCAACAGACAGTTTCCTTTATAGCTTATGTTCAAATAATGATCCATATTTATAGGTATTAGCTTCCCCTTTTCCCTATATGATACAAAAGTTAAAACTATTGCCAACTATAAGAAGTAGACAGTCCTCCGACTTTCAAGATAGCACTGTTCTACTTCTGGGCAGAGTTTTAAACGGGGGAAAAAAAAGTATGTAAGTCCTAAAAATAAATGTCCCACTTCTTAGTGGGGAAAAAATCCTAAAGCTAATTTAATACACTGTGATACCCAGAAGTTGATCATTTTCTCCTTTGTTTTACATTTTATTTAATTGAGCTTAGATGAGCCAGTGTAAATCTTTAAAGAGCTGGATGTTATTTAAAAATTGAAACAGATCTGCAATTAATACTTAATGTAACAGGTCATGGTTATTTTAAAAAGATGAGATCTATTATTGGAGACTTTCTCCTTCCTATACCCTCCATCCTCTTCCATCTTAAAAAGGCTGTACTAAGGTGAACTGACCTGGCTGGCATAAGCTCTGGGAATCTATAATGAAAGTCATTCTAGGAACAGACACAATGCATCACCATTGTGTTAAGGGATATTTCTGCCAATTAAAAATGGAGCGCTCTGGGCCTAAGCCCCTGGGAGCCAAACCTTCCATTTTGAAAAAGCAGAAATTGTGCAGAGCAATAGATAATCCTCAAAGGGCCCAGCTTCCTGTTAGCATGAGAAGAGAGAGCTACCTGTTAGGAAGAGTTTATTTATTCCCATTTGCAACACCCACCAGACATAAGCCATTTGTGAAGGGCTTGTGACATGAGGTCATCAACCTTTCAGAAGAAAAATCTGAAAGAACAAGGTAGATGAATCCTATTCTGAGGCCACCTAGATACCTATCATGAAGTATCATCCAACTAGCCATGTTCAATAAGATTCTCTAATCCTGTTAGCAATCCTGAATCATTTGTTCAGCCCCCAAAACATTGTCCCAAGAGGGAAACATCCTTAATTGCAACCTCTTGGCTTCTAATTATTTGTGATCCCTGAAATCGCAAGGTAAACTTCCTATTAACTAATTTGTTTCCTAAGCAAGACATCACACACCTCTAGGCCATACACAAGTGGTTTCAGATCTCAGAGACAAGGCCTTCTGGGAGGTTTGTGAAGGTGTTTTCTGTAGGTCCTTTGCCCACCTAGGCAGATGTTCCCAAAGACTGGCTGGAAGGCAGAGAGGTAAAGGAGAACAAGGATATGGTCGCATTAACAGTGATCATAAACCCGCTCATTTGTCATTCTGCATTCTACAAACCTGCACAACCTGATCCTGCCGCCCTGCCCTTTCCCTCCACGTGAGGAACACAGAACTTCTGCTTCTCAGAGATACAACTCTCTTCCAGTCTGAGCTCAGAGCAACCTGACAGACATTTTAGCTCAAATGGTCCAGACCTTTTTAAAATGCTGCACAAGCCCTTTCTTGCCCTGATTTTTAAGCCAACAATACTACATACTGACTTCACGGAATTTAGAAGAAATTCACACAATAAAATACTATAACCACAAAAGCATGTATCACTTCTCTTAATTCACTAAGCAATGTAAGAACTGTAAGACGTTAACAGGGGAATGGTGTAATGAAGCTTCAGTGCTAGAATCCATAATAATAATAAATATCCTTAGTGATGCAGCATTTGATTAAAATAGGAAACTCCCATTCATTAGACATTTTCCATTTGCCAGCTTCTGTGCTAAGCTTGTGTCAATTTCCATTTAAAACTGATTTCATAACGGCGAACTTCCAAAAGACTCATGGCAGATCCTTGGGTGTGCCTCCCTATAGCACTCAACACACATTAATCACCAGGCTGTGCCAAGTACTATGATGGACATGTAGGTGAAGTGGTTCTGGTCTCTGCCCTCAGAGGACTGACACTCCACTAGGGGAGGATAACCATCAGAGCGCACCTGTGCAGTACGTGTCAGGTACTGCTACGGAGGGAGAGATTATTCATCAATGTATTCTAGACCTCATCTTTACTAAAACGATCCTTAATTGAAGAAAGAGGAATTAATGGAATGCAAAATTGAGTGGAGTAAGAGAGAAGTCATTAAGAATCTGAAGAAATGACTATCCATGGCATGAAGAAATGACTATCCATGGGATGGAGAAATGATCTGAGGATTTTCTTTTAGCTCACAAGGAAAAATAAATTCTCCAAGAAAGGAAGAGTTCACTCTGATGAAGTTCAAGCCCCTTGGCCTGTCTCTGCTTGATCTTCCCTCGGTTCCCATGCAGGCCCTGAAGCTGCCCACACCCTTTCCTTTTGAACTTTACCACAGCTAAGCACTTGCCAAGCCCTCCCAAGCTTTCTTGCTTTCATGCCACATGCTCCATCTCCATCAGGTTCATCGTGTGTGTGTGTGTGTGTGTGTGTGATGTTAGTCACCATACAATACATCATTAGTTTTTGATGCAGTGTTCCAGATTCATTGCTTACATATAACACCCAGAGCTCCATGCAATACATGCCCTCCTTAACACCCACCACTGGGCTCACCCCTCCCCCCACCCCCTTCTCCTCTAAACCCTCGGTTTGTTTCTCAGAGTCCACAGTCTCTCATAGTTCATCTCCCCCTCTGATTTCCCCCCTTCACTTTTCCCTCCCTTCTCCTAATGTCCTCCATGTTATTCCTTATGTTCCACAAGTAAGTGAAACCATATGATAATTGTCTTTCTCTGATTCATTTATTTCACTCAGCATAATCTCCTCCAGTCCCATCCATATTGATGCAAAAGTTGGGTATTCGTCCTTTCTGATGGCTGAATAATATACCATTCTGTATATGGACCACATCTTCTTTACCCAATCATCTGTTGAAATGCATCTCGGCTCTTTCAACACTTTAGTTATTGTGGACATTGATGCTATGAACATTGGGGTACATGTGGCCCTTCTGTCACTGCATCTGTATGTTTGGGGTAAATACCCAGGAGTAAAATTGCTAGGTTTTTTAATTTTTAATTTTTTGAGGAATCTCCACACTGTTTTCCAAAGTTCCTGCACCAACTGGCATTCCCACCAACAGTGTAAGAGGGTTCCCCTTTCTCCACATCCTCTCCAACATTTGTTGTTTCGTGCCTTGTTAATTTTTGCCATTCTAACTGGTGTAAGGTGGTATCTCAATGTGGTTTTGATTTTAACTTCCCTCATGGCAAGTGATGAACATTTTTTTAATATGTCTGCTAGCCATTTATATGTCTTCATTGGAGAAGTGTCTGTTCATGTCTTCTGCCCATTTTTTGACTTGATTATCTGTTTTTTGGGTGTTGAGTTTGAAAAGTTCTTTATAGATCTTGCATATCACCCCTTTATCTGTAGTGTCATTTTCAAATATCTTCTCCCATTCTGTGGATTGCCTCTTTGTTGACTGTTTCCTTTGCTGTGCAGAAGTTTTTATCTAGATGAAGTCCCAAAAGTTCATTTTTGCTTTTGTTTACTTTGCCTTGGAGATGTGTCCTAAAAGAAATTGCTGTGGGGCACCTGGGTGGCTCAGTGGGTTAAAGCCTCTGCCTTCAGCTCAAGTCATGATCCCAGGGTCCTGGGATCGAGGCCCGCATCGGGCTCTCTGCTCGGCAGGGAGCCTGCTTCCTCCTCTCTCTCTGTCTACTTGTGATCTCTCTCTATATATATGTCAAATAAATAAATAAAATCTTTAAAAAAAAAAAAAGAAATTGCTGTGGCTGTTGTCAAAAAGGTTAGTCCCTATGTTCTCCTCTAGGATCTTGATGGATTCCTGTCTCACATTGAGGTCTTTCATCCATTTTGAGTTTATCTTTGTGTATTTCACCAGGTTCATCTTGATCTGTCCTTGAAGTACCACCTCCTTTGGGTAGCCTTCCAAGATCACACACATGCACACACACCCCATAGCCAACATTTTCCCACTAGACTGTAAACTCCATGACAGCAGGGACTTTGTCCTGCTAATCACTGTGTCTCCAATGCCTCCTACATAATAATCACTTAATAATTCATTGTTAAAATTACAGAATCTTAATTTTTAGATAATTTTCTCTCCCAAAAGACTGTAAACCCATAAAGGACCAAAAGTGTCTGGCTTCCAGAAAGTGCACCAGAAATGTTCACTGAATAAATAAACAGCAAACATTTGGCCAAAATAGAGCTGTCTAAATTAAATTATTGTTCTTTATTGTAAAGTTGGGTTTTTTAATCATAAATTTCCTCCCCTCACAAAGTCTTACAGTTGTTAGCTTTGCAAATTCTGTTTGTATTCAAAAGTCACAATATAACGCCAGACTGAAGATACAACAACAACAAAGAAAGGATTAATTATTTCAATAATCCTATCTGTTGAAATTTAACATTCTTTTTTCCCCAGAGAATACACAACCTTATCTCTGGCTCCTAACTCAGCTATGCCTGTGTCACTAGGACTTATCAGAGTAAAGAGGCAGAGAGAGGTAGATGGGTATTTCAAATACCACATAAAATAAAATATCCTTTCACATTTATAAAATAAATACAATTTCATTGCTCATACATCCTGGATAAAGCAGCAAGAAAAAAAATGGCAAAGAAAACAAATATAAGAAAAGGACCCAGGGCTTCTCAGAATGTCTAATAACCTGGGTTGAGCTGGCCATTTGAGACTTCAAGACCTGGAACACCCTTCCTTCATCCTCCTCCTCTTCTTTCCACCCTCCCTAATTAGCATACTGAGGAAACCTGACAGCAACATGCCTTCACATGGTCTACTGAGCACAAAGCTCACAGCTACTGTAACCAAATGCCCTAACATTTGCCTCCAGTAAATGCCTGTGCCATCAGTCAGAATGAAGAGCCAGGAGCTGCTCCCTACCCCGCCCCCTCCACACCAAATCTCAAGACGTGACAAGGACAAAAATACCATCCTTTAATAAAATACTTTGAAAATGGGTTAGAGTTATTCTCTCAGTAGCTTTTTTTCTGTTACCAAGCCACCCATCATACTATTAACCCCAAACAAGTAAGAAATCAGAATTGGAACATTTTCACTAATGGCACATTAGTTGATTCCATCATGTCCTGGTGACAGTGGGTCTTCCACTCCACAGCGACTGACTACCTACTATGCACCAAAGGTCATACACTGTATCTTCTATTCATCTGTTGGATATTTTAAGGACAGAGCCCTGTATTCCCAGGTCTAAGCAGAGTATATATTATTCAAGAAGTGCAGAGATGTACAACATCTTTGTTGGATGTGTTGATGAAATTCTTGAGGGATGTGTTCATGGAGAGCCAACATACCAGTTTCCAGTGTGCAGGAACATTCTCATCAAAGCCACTTACAGCACCAACCCATGCTTTGAGGATCCAGTTTACATTCTCCGAAAACAATTAAATCTGAATATAGGTTTGCTTTTAATGTGCTTTGTTCAATCATTCATTCAACAACTTTTATTGAACATCTACTTTGTGTCAGTCCCTGAAGACACAAACGCTAAGAAAGAGGGGCACAGCCCTCATGGAGTTTACAATCTAGTTCAAAGGGCAAGCACTCAGCCAAATGTTACTCAAAGGAGTTGCAGGGGCTCTGAAGTTAAAACACAGGGGCTCTGGTTCCACTGAGACAGGGAAATGAAAACAATAGGTCTATGGAAATAATCATTTGTAGGGTAAAAGAGAAAATTGTATTGGGGTAGTACAGAGGTGAGGCAAGGTTGTCTAAAAATAATAAGACATTTATAAAAATAGGAAGACTGCACACTCACACTTGGGAGTGCTATGAAATAGGTGAGTTCACGCAGGAGAGGCAGCAGTAAGTATCATGGAGTTTAGAGGGTTTATTAGGTATATGAGGCCCTGAGTGGCCTCTGGGAAGCTGGGAATTCTGCATCACTCACTTCTCACCCTGCCTACTGCCTCTGCCAGGGCAAGAGAAGAAAGAAAGTGATCTCACACAGCTTTCAAAGCTTCATTCTCTTTATTATTTGGAGACCTGCCCTTCACCTCATAGAGGAAGGCCAAAATCACCCAAAGGGATATCATCTCAGAGGAGGAATCACTGAGTCACAGGAGATGAATATTTTTGAGACTTTTGATACATTCTGTCCATTTCATTTTGGCTTCTTATATTACTAAAAATCGCTGTAGAACAGAATTCAGTGAAACACTTGGAATAAAAAAAATTACTATGTATATTAAAAGAGCTGCCCTTTCGGAATTTGCTAACACGGTTTTAGAGACTAAAATGTTGTCTTCATGACTATGTCAGTCATTTTTAAACTCCTACTTGCTAACTGGAACATTTTAAAATCTGGCATTGGCCAATTACATGTGATTATTAAAATATCCCTCATCCTTTTATAAGACCATGACAATAAAAAATAACTAACTTTTCACTGACACTGATTAAAGAGTATTTTAATCACCTAAACCTTTGCTAAAATATAAGGTCTTTGATGTGATGCATGCCATCCTCCCCTCAAAAAGAGTAACAACCATAATCTTAGTAAATTTCGTTACTGAACTAAAATTGTTTTTCATATCTCATTGCTTTTTGTAATTTTTTTTTAGTACAGGTGACACACAATGTTATACTAGTTTCAGGTATACAACATAGTGATTCAACAAGTTTATACATTGTGCCGTGTTCATCACAAGTATAGCCACTATCTATCCCTTACATCACTATTACACTACCACTGACTATATTCCTTATGTTGTGCCTTTTATTCCCATGACTTATTCATTTCATACCTACAAGCCTGTTTCTCCCACTACCCTTGACTCATTTTGCCCCACCCACTTGTCCCTCCCCTATGACAACCATCAGTTTGTTCTCTGTATTTATAGGTCTTATTCTGCTTTTTGTTTATTTGGGGTTTTTTGTTTTTGCTTTGTTTTTAGATTCCAGATATAAGTGAAATTATGTCACTTGTCTTTCTTGGTCTGACTTATTTCACTTAGAATCATCCTCTTTAGTTGTCTCTATGTTGTCTCAGATGGCACGATCTCATCTTTTTTATGGCTGTGTAATATTCCATTGTGTGTATACCACATCTTCTTTATCCATTTGTCTATTGATGGACATGGGTTGCTTCCATATCTTGGTTATTATAAATAATGTTGCAATAAACATAGGGGTGCATATATCTTTTCAAATTACTGTTTTTGTTTTCTTTGGGTGAATACCCAATACTAGAATTATTGGATTGTATGGTATTTCTATTTTTAATTTTTTGAGGGACCTCATACTGTTTCCACAGTAGCTCTACCAATCAATATACATTCCCACCAATAGTGCATGAGGGTTCCTTTTTCTCCACTTCATCACCAACATTTCTTATTTTTTGTCTTTTTGATTTCAGCCATTCTAACAGGTATAAGAAAATATCTCATTGTGGTTTTGATTTGCATTTCCCCAGTGATTAGTGATGTTGAGCATCTTTTCATGTATCTGTTGATCCACTATGTCTTCCTCTATTCAGGTCCTCTGCCCATTTTTTAATCAATTTGTTTGTTTTTTTGCTGTTGAGTTGTATGAGTTTGTCCTGTATTTTATAAAACCATTTATTCCTTATTTTAAAGTAACAATAAATGATTCATTCAACAATTACAATCACCTATATACTAGACATTCTGCTAATTACTTAGGCCAAAGTGGAAACAAAATTCAAAAATTGCCCTCCTGGACACGTGTGTGGCTCAGTCAGGTAAGCGTCTGCCTTCAGTTCATGTCATGACCTCTGGGTCCTGGGACAGAGCCCTGCATTGGGCTCACTGGTCGGCAGGGAGTCTGCTTCTCCCTGTCCGTCTGCCCTTCCCTCCCACTCATTCTCTCTCTTTCTCTCTCTCACTTTCTCAAATAAAATCAGAAAGAAAGAAAGAAAGAAAGAAAGAAAGAAAGAAAGAAAGAAAGAAAGGAAGAAAGGAAGGAAGGAAGAAAGAAAGAAAGAAAGAAAGAAAGAAAGAAAGAAAGAAAGAAAGAAAGAAAGAAAGAAACTGCCCTCTAGAGGATGAAAATCTAGTAAGAGAATCAGGCACACAAACAATTATATTTAGTATGTTAATATATGTAAAGAAGTTTGTACAAAACACAGAGAGAATGTTGAAAAAGGAACATCTAAGTACATTTGGGAAATTCAGAAAGGCTTCATAGAAGAGGTAACTTTTGAGCTAAAACTTGAAGACACAGAGATTGAAAGGCAGACAAAAATAAACAGAGGACACTTGGCAGAGGACACTAAAGGTAGTCAGAGAAGACAGCACACAGAGAAAGCATACTGGAATTCTGGGCAGATCATGGAGAGTCTCATTCACCATGCTGAGGAGTTTGACTTTCTCACAGGTAGAGCATAGAACCCATTCTTGAGAAATGAAGGAACAATATCCAATGTAGGTATTCTATAGGAGATGGGGGTAGACTGGGATAAGATGATAAAAAGAGCAAGCAGTTAAAAAATAGTAGTTCAGGAGAGAGGTTATACAACCCTGAAATAAGACAATAGTGGTGTGACTCAAAAGAGATGTATAATATATGTGGAATTAAGGAAATAGAAGCTAAAGGATCTGATAATAGACTGGACATGAAGAATAAGAGAAGAGAGAAGAGATAAATCCCATGATTCTGGCAAGTAAACTTACAGTTGTACCATCCCATAACCTAAGAAATAAAGAGGTGGCAGACATGGAGAGTAAAATACTAAGTTCTGATTGGACATGTATTGGTCAAGCTAGATTAGGATAAACAATGGTAACAGATAATCCCCAAATCTCAGTGATTTAAACAACAAAGACTAAATTGTCACTCATGCTCCAGCGCCTGGCTAGCTCAGTCGGTAGAGCATGAGACTTAAATTGTCACTCATGCTACATGTTTCCTATGCTCCAACAGGCTTCTTCCCTCTGGGGTCCAGACTGATGGAGGCCCTACCATCTGGACAGTGCTGCATGCAAAAGCAGGAGAAGGGAACACTAAAGAATCACAACCTGACAATTACATTTTGACCCAGAAGTATCACACATCACTTCCACTAACCATCTATTGGCCAGAAATAGACATAAGATTTTGTCTAACTTCAGGAGGCAGAGAGGTTGCAATTCTTTTAGGAATAGCCCAGAAATAGCCCAAAAGTAGAGGAGAGCTAAATATTAGTGGTCAGCAGATGGACTTAACAGATATATTCAGAACACTCCATCCTAAAGCAGCAGAATACACATTCTTTCCAAGTGCACATGGAACATTCACCAGAATAGATCATATATTCGGTCACAAATTAGGCCTCAACAAGTACAAATAGACTGAGATCATACAGTGCACCTTTTCTAACAATAATGCTATGAAACTAGAAGTCAACCACAGGAAAAATTTGGAAAGACCACAAACACATGGAGGTTAAATAACATGCTATTAAACAATGAATGGGTCAACCAGAAAATCAAAGAAAAAAATTAAAAATAAATGGAAACAAATGAAAATGAAAACACAATGGTCCAAACCTTTGGGATACAGCAAAAGTGGTCCTAAGAAGGAATGAAATAGTAATACAGACTTACCTCAAGAAGCAAGAAAAATCTCAAGTACATAACCTAACCCTACACCTAAAAGACCTAGAAAAAGAACAAGTGAAGCCTAGAGTCAGCAGAAGGAAGGAAATAACCAAGATCAGAAGAGAAGTAAATGATAATAGAAATGAAAAAAACAATAGAACAAATCAATGAACCCACGAGCTGCTTCTTTGAAAAAATTAATAAAACTGATAAACCTCTATTCAGACTTACCAAAAAGAAAAGAGAAAGGACCCAAACAAATAAAATCACAAATGGAAGAGGAGAAATAACAACAAACACCACAGAAATACAGATAATTACAACAGAATATTATGAAAAACTATACACCAACAAATTGGACAACCTGGAAGAAATGATAAGTTCCTGGAAACATATAAACTACCAAATCTGAAACAGGAATAGGAAATTTGCACAGACTGATAACCAACAAAGAAGAAATTGAATCAGTAATCAAAAAACTCCCTATAAAGAAAAGTCTAGAACCAAATGGCTTCACAGGAGAATTCTACCAAACATTTAAAGAGTTAATACCTATTCTTTTCAAGGTATTCCAAAAAAAGAAAAGAAAAGAAAACTTCCATATTCATTCTATGAGGCCAGAATTACCCTGATACCAAAACCAGACTCCACTAAAAAATAGAACTACAGGCCAGTATCTCTGATGAACATGGATGTAAAAATTTTCATTAAAATACTAGCAAGCCAAATGCAGCAATACATTAAAAAAATTAAAATAATAAATAAAAAATAATTCACAAAAATCAAGTAGGATTTATTCCTGGATTACAAAGGTGGTTCAATATTCAGAAATCAATCAACATGATACACCACATTAATAAAAGAAAGGATAAAAATCATGTGATCATTTCAATAGATGCAGAAAAAGTATTTGACAAAGTACAACATCCATTCATGATAAAGACCCTCAACAAAGTTTTAGAGGGAACATACTTCAACATAATAAAGACCATATATGAAAAACCGACAGCTAATATCCTCTTCAATGGGGAAAAACTGAGAGTTTTCCCTTTATGGTCAGGAACAACATAGAGATGCCCACTCTCACCACTGTTATTTAACATAATACTAGAAGTCCTAGTCACAGCAATCAGAGAACAAGAAAAAATAAAAGGCATCCAAATCAGCAAGGAATAAGTAAAGCTCTCATTATTTGCAGATGACATGATACTCTATATAGAAAACCCAAAAGACTCCCCCAAAAAACTGCTAGAGCTTATAAACAAAATTCAGTAAGGTCTCAGGATACAAAATCAATGTACAGAAATCCATTACATTTCTGTACATCAATAATGAAGCATCAGAAAGAGAAATTAAGGATTTAGTCCCATTTACAATCACACCAAAAACAATAAAATACCTAGGAATAAACCTAACCAAAGAGATAAAAAGACCCATCTTCTGAAAACTATAAAACACTGAGGAAAGAAATTAAAGATGACACAAAGAAATGGAAAGACATTCAATGCTCATGGATTAGAAGAACAAATATTGTTAAAATGTCTACACTACCCAAAGCAGTCTATACATTTAATGCAATCCCTATCAATACACCAATAGCATTTTTCACAGAACTAAAACAATCCCAAAACTTGTATGCAACCACAAAAGCTCCTGAATAGCCAGAGGAATATTGAAAAAGAAAAACAAAGCTGGAGGCATCACAATTCCAGACTTCAAGTCATATTACAAAGCTGTAATGTTCAAAACAGTATGGTTCTGGCACAAAAATAGACACACAGATCAATGGAACAGAATGGAAAACCCAGAAATGAGCTCACAACTGTATAGTCAATTAATTTTCAACAAAGCAGGACAGAATATCCAATGGGAAAAAGACAATCTTTTCAACAAATGGTGTTGGGAAAACTGGATAGAAACAGACAAAAAAAAATGAAACTGGACCACTTTCTTACAACATACATAAAAATAAATTCAAAATGGATGGAAGACCTAAATATGAGACAGGAAATCATAAAAATCCTAGAGGAGAACACAGACAGTAACATCTTTGACAAAGGCTATAACAACTTCTTTCTAGATACATCTCCTGAGACAAGGAAAACAAAAGCAAAAATGAACTACTGTGACTTCATCAAAATAAAAAACTTCTGCACAACAAAAGAAACAATCAACAAAATTAAAAGGCAACCTATGGAATAGGAGAAGATATCTGCAAAGGACATATCTGATAAAGGGTTAGTATCCAACATATATAAGGAACATAAAAAAAAATCAACACCCAAAAACTGAAAAATCCAATTAAAAATGGGCAGAAAACATGAACAGACATTTTTCCAAAGAAGACACAGAGATGGACAACAGACACATGAAAATATGGCTCAACATCACTTATCATCAGAGAAATACAAATCAAAACCACAATGAGATATCACCTCATACTTGTCAGAATGGCTAAAATCAACAACACAATAAACACAGGTGTTGGCAAGGATGTATAGAAAAGGGAACCCTCTTGAACTACTGGTGGGAATGCAAACTGGTGCAGCCAGTCTGGATAACAACATGGAGGTTCCTCAAAAAGTTAAAAATAGAACTACCCTATAATCCAGCAATTGCACTACGAGGTATTTATCCAAAGAATGCAAAAACACTAATTCGTGTACCCCTGCGGCAAAGAATTAAAAAAAAAAAAACACTAATTCAAAGGGATATGTGCACTGTGATATTTACAGCAGCATTATTTACAATGGCCAAATTATGGAAACAGCAGAAATGTCCAACAACATGGTAATGTCCAATCACAGAACAACATGAATGTGATGGATCAGGCCTCTTAAGAGTCTGATTCTGAACTCAACATTCTTTCCATTCCACTGCAGATGCTTCTAGTGAAATGCCCTATTTGAACAGACTCTGTCCAAACAGCTATTATCTGTTCAAGAAAGATGGCATTATCTTGACTTTATTAGCAAGTCAAAAAATTGCCTGTTTTCTGAGAAAGCCAAGGTAAATTTTGGTGGTATACACTCACATTTGGACAATGTCTTCATTTTTTCAAATAAATAAAGATCTACCTTGTGTGTTTGGTTTTGACAGTGCGAGAATCACTTTTCTAAACTTATGTGTCAAAGTCCTCTGTTTTAAATCAGAACTAAGGAAAAACTGAAATTCACACTAGAGAAGGAATGTGCAAGGAGTGTATATTTTGCCAGTAAACAAACAGACATGGCTGTATTTCAGTAAAATTTAATTTATTAAAACAGACAGTGAGCCATATCTGGCCCAGGGGCTATAGTTTGCCAACCCCTTCACTAAAGGACAAAATCAATTAAAAACAGTACTACCTTCGGGTACATCATAAAAAGATCAGTAATTAAATGCCAAGCTGGAAACCAGTCTTGTACAAGATGAAGACATTGAAATCACAAGAACCAAACTCTCCTAAATTACATTTATGAAATTGGAACCACGGGTTTTTGTGTGGCACTTGTAAAGCCCCCAAGTTCAATTTCAAAGTTCCTTATTGGTTGAAGGGACACTGAACCTGTAATAAAGCCACTGTTTCTCAGCTCCATACTCATCTTTCCATACCATATCTGTGAGGCTAAGGCTGGGGCTCTGTAAACCACCTTTCCACTTTGCCAGCTGCTGCCTGTCAGACGGTGCCCATAGGTGTGCTAGATGGAAGCCATGGGACCGGAGGAGGGGTGGAGCCTAGTCCTTCCTCTCTGCTTCCTATTGGCTTCCAGTTCCTCCGGATGTATTCCTTCACTCTAACAAAAGCACTTCCTTCCTGTGTGTGGCAACTGCTGAATTCAGTTTACAGTGTCTCTGGAACCAGCTTCACTGTGCCCCCTCAGGGGCCACAGTCCCAGCCTCCCCCTTCCAGGTCCCCATCCTAGTCTGCTGGCCCACACCTAAGCTCAGGGACTCCAATACCAAAGTAGTACCACCTCTTCAGAGTTCTGGGTACCAGGCCCTCAGCTTTCCTCCTCCTTGCTCAGAGGCCCCAGCACCAACCATCGCCTTGGAAATGGGAGTTCAACCCCACAGGGTCCCTCCTGCAAGCTTCTAAATCTTAATAATCCTAACCCTGGTAGTGGCAAATGCGTCCTGCACACCTTAGTGTCCTCTTGTTGCCTTTTCAGTTCTTCAGTATCCTCTCTCGCTGTGTCTCTCTCTGTCAAATAAATAAATAAAATCTTTAAAAAAAAAATAAACCTCTCTAAAGTAAAGCTTTAAAAGTTTATTTTAGAAGAAGATAACAGTGCACATTATTTTTTAAGTAATATTTACAGAACAGTTTGTTCTAGTGTTCTAAATGACACAAATAGAATAGGCCTGGTATACACACACCAAAATGGTGACAATGAAATTAGAGCTTGATCTGGTGGTAAATTACCCTCTGCTCATCTCACCAACACCTAAGGTTCCAAAATGGAGAAGGTGTCATTTGAATAAGTCGACCACTTGGGTACACATAAGGCCACACACCCACTTACCTCCCAACACCACCTCCCCCCCAAGTACAATTACCCAATCTACAAAAGAAAGACACACTGGCTCTATAATTACCAGATGTGAACTAAAAAATCATGCCCTTTTAAAAGCTTAGCTACATTTCCCAGCCACACTCTATCAGCCTCAGAGCAAACTCCAAAGCAGTATGACGCCTGCTGTCTGAAACGTCAAACACCAAAGAACAACGTGAAATCCACCATTGAGGGACAAAGTAATGCCAGTAATGCTAGAGTTGGGGAGAGAGGTGGAGAGAATGGGTTAATTTTTTATTTCTTATTCCAACATGTCCCTGTGTGTTATTGCTACAGAAGGAAAAAAAATACAATTTCCCACAGCCGACTTATTTTGCTTCACCTCCACAGGTGCTTATTGTCAACTACAATGAGAACCAACCTATCTAAAACCCACAACCTCACTCTCCAAGAGCCATAAAGGAGTAATAAAAGGCCTCTGCAGAGCTCCTATGGTTGGCACAAAGGCCATGCCCTAAAGACTCCTTGGAGACCCATTATATCTTCGGTCCATTAACTTTTGCTTGACACAAAATTCTAACTAGCCTGTGTGATTTCAGAGTTCACAGATCAGTCTCAGGAAATTTCAGCATGAACACAAATCAAAGGCACTTAGGAAGGAGAAGGACATATATATTGTAAGATGCCAGAACACATGGGAGAGACACCAAATGCAGAAAAGGGAGATGTGTTAAAAAAATGAAGAAGGGTGCGTAGCCCTTTGCTCAAAGTGGGTCTTAAAGTGACAGTGCCACTTGGTGAAAGGCTGGAAGAGACTGTGAAAAAGAAGAGGACAGAAACAGGCAGTACACTGGGATCAACAGGAAGGAACCAACTTGAAACAGCCCAGAGGCACAAAAATATCATGAGTCTCATAGCTGTCAGAGTAGCATCTGACATTTATTGTGGACTTAGGCATTCAGGCTCGATGCCAAGTACTTCTCCTTTTTCCTACTCAACCCTCTCAGCAACCTTGTTTAGTAGGTATTACATCCATTTTACAGATGAAGCTACAAAGGCTTAGAGAGTTCAAGCCCAATGTCACCTAACTATGAAAGGGCATAGTTAAAGTGAATTCCAGGTCTGCTTACTTCAAAAGCCTGTCCTGGGGAGAAGAGGAAGGGGTAAGGGGAAAAAAAAAGAACGATACTCTTCACTGATTCCCCTGGCTCTCTGCATTCTGCAGTCACCACAGCTCTACAGGGCAGAGACCTCAAGTTTCTAGCACAGCGTCTGGCACATGGCCTCCGCTCTTGGTGTCTAATGAATGAGGGTATGATTATTTTCACAGGACTCTATAACTCTGTAATGTAGGTATCGATACTCCCATTTAACCATTAAAGAAACCAAGCAATTCTTTAAAGCATTCATTCTGAAAGAGAAGAAAAAACTTTCCTGGTGAAAGAAAAAAACAGGAGTTGACAGGCCAAATGATTGCCCTTGTCAAAACAATTAACAGAACACTGGGATGGAAAATAAAGCAGAACTACTAGGAGATGAAAAATAACAGACATCTTGTACTATTCCTTTTTCTTTACTTCAATATTTGAGATACCATAACTTGCAGTAAGACCAATAAAGGAAATAGCTCTCTTTCCAACAGAATTTTGTTTATAAACCATACGCCTAAAAAGTTTGCCCATGACAATTCTTCAGGACGTGCTCACTTGAAACAAAGGGGAAAAAAAAAGAGAAAAAGACAGAAAACTAACAACCCAGAAAACTAGACAGCTCATCACGTGTTTTCTTCCAAATTCTGCAGAATCACACTTGAAGTGACAGATGTGAAGAGGAAGATGGTTCACACCCAGAAAGGCAGGAGAACTATTTTAGGGAGGTTAGAGGAGGTGGCAGGGTGCCTGGAGAACTAGTGCACAGATGTAGCTCTGGCATGTGTATTCATTCATTCATGCATGTAGGCATGCAACATTTACCAAGCCCCTACTATGAGCCTGGCTCATCAACAGAAGCTGGAGATACTGTGGGGAACCAGACCTAGTACCTACCCTTAAGAATCTCACAATCTGTTAAAAAAATTTCAGGCTAGTAATGAGTCAATTAATACTACCCATGATGAAGTGTGTCCCGGGGATGCTAGGAACTCAATCTGAAAGATTCAGGACAATTCAGGGGGAGGAGTTGAGGAAGTCTCCTCGGAGGTGACATGCGTCCTGAAGTGAGGGACAGCCAAGGAAAGAAGTAGAAGGAGGGTCAGAGAGGTTAACAGGGATAGAGCTTTGCCTGCCATGGAGAATGGAAAGCCATTCAGTGTTCAATTATCAGGGGGATTACATGTCCAGATTGGCATTAAAAATCAAAAATCTGGAGAAAATGTGGGTAACAGATTGGAAAGAGATGTAGACTAGAGGCAAGGAGGTAAGTCAAGAAACTATTGCTATTGTTCAGGCTAGAAATACTCAAACCAAAACAAGCATAGGGATGGGGAGAATGAAAAGGAGGGAACTGAGTCAAGAGATACTTGGGGGAGAGAGTAAGTAGGAATTTGGGACCAATTTGAACAGGGTTTATGAGCGGGGGGAAAGGAATCAAGGATAGCTTCAGAGTGTGTAGCTTGGTTGTACTGGGGTTAGGATGCTAGGAATATTCCCTAAGAAAGGGACACGAGATAAGACTGGGAGAAGGTAGCAAGTTGGACATGGACATTTTGAGTTTAAAGGGTTTTTGTCTGGTGAGAGTTCCATCCATCTCTATATCCACTCACTGTATTAGTTATCTATTATTACATTAACAATATTAGCACAAATTTAGCAGCTTCAAGTAACACATATTTATCTCATAGTATCTGTGGGTCAGGAGTCCAGGTATGACTAAACTGGTTCTTCTGCAAGACTGCAATCAATATGTCAGCCAGGGTTGGGTGCTCATGTGAAGCTCAACTGGGGGAAGACTCCGTTTCTTAGCTAGATGTCTATTGTCAGCAATCAGTTCATTGCAGACTACTGGAATGAGGGCCTCAGTTTCTTACTGGCAGCTCCTTGGTACACAGCTCTTTCCACAGGGATCTGAACACAGGCATAACTGTGTTCTTCAAAGCTGTCAAAAATGAGGGTCTTGGGGCGCCTGGGTGGCTCAGTCGCTAAGCGTCTGCCTTCGGCTTAGGTCATGATCCCAGGTTCTTGGGATGGAGCCCCACATGGGACTCCATGCTCTGAGGGAAAGCCTGCTTCTCCCTCTCCCACTCCCCCTGCTGGTGTTCCCTCTCTCGCTGTGTCTCTCTCTCTGTCAAATAAATAAATAAAATCTTTAAAAAAAAAAAAAGAGCATCTCCGTGCAATACAGGCATTACAACCTTATACAACATAATCACATACACACAGTCACATACATACCATCACCTTTGCTATATTTTATTGGTTAGAAACAAGTCACAGATCCCCCACCTTATTCAGAGGATCACACAAAGACATGGATCCAGAAAGTAGGGATCATGAGAAACACCTTAGAGTCTATCCACCACACTCAATTTCATTTGGTCTCCAAAAGTTGGAAACTCTTGGACCTACTTTCTTACCTCCTATGGCCCCATGTCCTAAGCAAACAACTAGATACTGAGTGGGATACAAATACAGTTCCATAACCCTCTATCTCTCTCAATTTGATTTCTTCCATGAAAGCTTCCCAAAAAGGCTATTCCCTCTCCCCTCCCATTCTGGTCTCCTAGCACTTAAAATCTAAACTAGTGGTTTCCTGAATTTGAGAGTCAAAACACTGCATATCTCCTAAAATAAAGAATAGCTACCATTTCCTAAATGCCTACTCATTATACTGGAAACCATGTATGCAATATCCCATTTGATCCTTCCAATGATACTAAGTTAAAAGCAAATATTTTTCCTTTTGTACAGATGGGAAAATTGAGACAGAGAGGCTAAGACACTTATTCCAAGTCAGACAGCTAATTAAGCGGCAGGTACTGGGCAGTCTGACTCCAGAGGCCACAATCAAAGCCAGACTAGGCACTTAAACATCACCAGCTGCAGTTTTAGTATCTTCTGAGTGAGAAAATATGAAATAGCCAAAAGCTACATTGAGTTCAGTGACAGTTTTAAATACATTTGTAATTTTTTCCCATAATAGAATCTACAAATATTTGCAGAACACAGTATATACATGTGCAAACATTTATTCTCTCCACAGACAATGTGGACTGGCAACCATTTGCAGAGCCTCACAGACTTCCCCATATGGCTCCTCAGCTGGGCATCAGTGGTCCACGTCACGTTGCTCGGTACTTGGATTATAATTTATATCAGCAGTTCTCAAACAGGGGTGATTTTGCCCTCTGAAGGACATTTGGCAATGTCCGGAGACATTTTTAGTTGTCATGACTAGGGAGGGGGTGTTGCTGGCATCTAGTTGGGTATAGGCCAGGGATGTTGTTAAATCTTTTACAATGCACAGGACAGCCCCCACAATAAGGAATTATGCAGCCCAAAGTACCAATAGTGTGTCAAGTTTGAGATACCCTGATGAGTATCAATATAAAATGCTCTAATTATTTTGTATGTATTTAGCCTAACTCTCCGAAGATAAACCTACATGCCATCAGAGCAGGGCTTCATGAGTTCCTCATCATGCTACCTTTTCCCAGCCTATGCCTAAGATCCAAACATGGTGAGGTCCAAGAAATGCTTTTGAATCTACATTTATGTCAAAGACATAGTAGGCTTTCTTTCTTTCTTTTTTTTAAGATTTTATTTATTTATTTGACAGAGAGAGATACAGCCAAAGAGGGAACAACAGCAGGGGGAGTGGGAGAGGGAGAAGCAGGCTTTCCCACAGAGCAGGGAGCCCAATGTGGGGCTCTATCCCAGGACCCTGGGATCATGACCTGAGCTGAAGGCAGACGCTTAACGACTGAGCCACCCAAGCGTCCCTGTAGGCTTTATTTCTACAAGAGTTATTTATTCATCGATTAACACATTCCCTCCAAATTAAGAGCTTCTATTTTGAATTTTTTGAAGGCTAATTTACTTCTGGAATTAATACAGCCCTACCCAGAGCACCCTCTAGCACCCATATAGTTGAATTAGCAAACAAATCCTTGGTTCAGAAAGATTAGATAATCAAAATAATATGCAAGATTGAGACAAATAGACCCAGAAGCATCAACAAATGCCAAGGGCTAGAAGGTGTTTATTTCCTTATACAAACACTCACCCCTTAAATATATGAAAGCCAAGGATGTACAAATGGACTAGGTTCCAAAAATGATACTTTTTTTAAAATCACAAGTCATTGTGAGGGAAGAGAATATTGGTCTGTAGCATGTCAGATGCATTTGCTGAATGAATGATAAAAGAGTCCCCAAGGTTTGTCAGCACAAATAGGAGCTGTGTGTATATAACTCTAGGAAGGAGTTATTATTTCATTTTTCAAAATACAGAAATCTAAACCTTCAGTCCAGACAGTGAAATGACCATCCCAATGAATTTTCTACCAAGTAGGGAAATGCTGCATTTTATATTTCCATGCCTCGGTGACCCAAACTGAGGGTACAGTCTGGTTCCTCTTTCGCTCTCAGATAAACAAAAACACAAGTCCATTGAATCCCAAAATAACCTAAAACCTTTGGGACCATGCCTACACTGCTAAGAAGGCTCCAAAATTATTCTGTCTGCTCTAGCAATATACTTTCCATGGGGAGATGAATCAGACTGGACAGGACAATGCCGTCTCTGAAATTCCTCAGGAGTGTCTTGATTACACCCAATTAGTGAGGCCATGTACAGAAGCCCAGCGAATCAGACAGCCTTGTGACCCAGCAGAGTCAGCAGGACCAGAAAACCAAAGCCATTAGCTCCTGCTGTTTCCCACCTCTCAAAGAATCAAATCCTCGCTGGATGTGAAAGACAATGGCTGCTTTGTACAATCAGCCACAGATTATTTTTAATGGGGGCGTGAGAGATTCAAAGCAGTAGGGAAATCCAAAATCACTAATAGTCACATTTGGAATTCTCTGAAGAGTGCTCTTTGAAAGAACAGAACTAACTTCACAAGTATAATTTTTCTAGACTAATCTGAACATTACCCCTGAGTTCCCTGAGCACATGACAAACAGCATCAGAAAACAGCCATAGAGGTATATACCAGGGCCTGGAGTAAGGTTGCCTGGGAGTAAAGTTCATCTGAGCATTAGGCTTGGTTCTGTGGGGATGGGTGAGCTCATATGGGTAGACTGAGCCCTGGGCTATGATCTGGTCTGGAGTGTGAGTAGGCATCTAGTTGGCATCTGTCTATACCCTTTTGTTCGTTCATTCACATGTGACTCCTCAGCCCAGACCTCAAGACCTAGGAAGATCTACCTCTCTCTTTATTCATTCCACCTACACTGTCTTAGCATTTACTCTCACATGTGGGGTGTTGATTATGACCTTCCCTTTCTTTCTTGGTGTCTGCTTATCCAGGTTCTATATATTCTCCAAAACCTAGTGGCCTAAATCAAGCTCTACCTCCTCTAAGAAGCCAACCCTGACCAAATTCAGCCAACACAGTCTCACAGTATTCTCTGAATAGTAGGTATCAGGGCAGTGTTTGTTAAGCTCTTATACATCATGCCCAAATCGTTCTGTAACTGACCTGACTTAATTTCCCTATGCCATATCATTACTCCCATTTCACCTATGAGAAAATTGAGGTTAAGAGAGGAAAAGTAAGAAAAACAGAGACTCAGACTGAGAGAGAGGGAAAGTAACTTGACCCAGATCACACAGCTAGGAAATGGTGGAGCTGGAACCCACACCTATGTCTTTCTTGGGCACTAAATCAGGTCTCAGTGAACTTTTTGGTAAATGGCCAGATAGTAAATATTTCAAGCTTTAAAATCCACACATTCTTTGTCTCAACCTCTCAACTCTACCTGCAATTACAGTGTGAAAGCAGTCATTTTAAAATGGAAAAAAAAAATTAGCTCGCCAGCAGTTAGGAAAACAGGTTGCCCACAGGCCTGTATGAAACACTCCCCTATACATAGTCAATGGGCTATAGGACCTTGGCAATGCCCCTCCCCACACTGTACACAGTCTAGACCTACCCACAGTAACAGCGACCTGTACCAGGGGCTTGTTAGAAGCCAGATTCTTTCTATGTTTCCCAAAGATGTTACAATAATCCTCCCACAAGGCAGAGACCAATATTATTCCCATTTGAGTGGATACATTGAGAAGTGAAAGAATTTCACAAAGTTACCTTGCTGTTTACTTTGGCTGGTAGGCTAAGATTTAAACCCAGGCTGACTCCAGAGATGGATTTTCCACCTGCACAACCTATATATGATTCGGATAACTGAAGCTGGAACCAACATCTCTCCAGTATGAGCACCCAGGATGGAGTCCTGGTATCTTGGCTGCTCTGCTACCCATATGTGTCCACAGGAGGTACTTACAAAGCCACAGCAGCTTCTAGCCTCCCAATGTAAGTCTCACTGCTTTGAATAGTCAGAAAACATTTCAGCAAACTAAAGATCAAGGGTCATTTCAGAAAGCATGATTTCGTATTTCATTGTTAAACTTGAATGAGCCATGACATTCAGCAGAATGAATGATCCAAGGGATCCAATACATTATGTCCCATAATGTAATTTTTAAATTATAGATAAATATTGCAAACAGCAACGAAATCACTTCCCCGAGCCCCTTTCATTTATAGTCCCCACTCCAGGTGTGCTTGATCCTATTCTGAGGCACCAGCCTGCCATATTAAAACACATCCTCATACAACAGTCCCTCCTCCAAAAAACTTCCTCTGCCCTAATTCTGCAAATACTAGATAAAGACAAGCCCCATGCTGGCTGAGCAGAGAAAAGGGGAAAATGAGTCCTGATTACAAAGGAATAAATCCTTGTTCTCCCATGGGCTGATATGTCATCCAGTGAAGAGAACATGAGTTTTAGGGCCAGAAAACTAGTTTACTATTGGAGTGACCTTGAACTTCACTAATCCTCAAGTTCCCTGTCTAGAACATGAGAACGAAAATGACTTTGGCACCAGTTCTTGATTAAATGAAACAATATTTCTAAAGTGACCAGCCTAAACACTAGTCCTCACCCTCCTCTTCCCTCTAAGGATTTTTTTAAACCACATGAAACAGAATACCTGCCAGTCTCTATCGTTTTGCTTTACATACACATTCTTTTAAACTTCCAAATAGTTATTAGCATAAGGTAAAAGACACTGTGACACATTTAAAGTGGAATTCTCTAAAGTGGTAGTCCTCTTAGATTTGTTTTTGATCTAAAATCAAGTATATGAAATAATTAATGGATCAAAAGCATACTTCAATCTAGCTTACATACTCCGTGCAGGCAATATAATACAACTATCACCTAATTAGACAGACAGAGCTCAGTTTCCAAAAACCAATTACATCCAAAACTATGCAGTAGATGTGCACTCAAGCTAATGGCGTGAGCCAATGGGAACTAAAGCCAGGCTCCTTGGGTCCCATTTCAACTCTGACACAGTAAGTGTGGATGTGGGCAAGCCATTAGCCTCTCAGAGACTTGTTACCCTGACCTACAACATAGGAGGAAGATGCCCATCCCATGAGCTTGTTATGAAGGTGGAAGGAGATAATCCATGTAAATATATATTAAATCCATGTAAATCCATATTAAATGTAATCTAATATGCTGCCTCATCCCTTGTAAGGATTCAATACCCATAGGTTATGATATTAACATTATTATTAATGTTAGTTTGCTATCATTGAGGAGATTCTAAAGAACATGCAGCTCTGAAAGGAGAACTCAAAGAGAATGCTGAGCAGTATGGATCAGAAGAATAAACATTGTTAAACTGTCTATGGTGCCCAGAGAAATCTATACTTTCAACACTATTCCAATCAAAATACCAACAGCATTTTTCGAAATGCTGAAACAAACAACCCTAAAATTTGTATGGAACTAGAAAAGACCCCAAATCGCCAATGAAACATTGTAAAAGAAAAACAAAGCTGGGGCATCACGTTGCCTGATTTCAAGCTATATGACAAAGATGTGTTCACCAAGACAGCATGGTACTGGCACAAAAACAGACACATAGACCAACGGAACAGAACAGAGAGCTCAGATATAGACTCTCAACTCTATAGTCAATTAATCTTCAACAAAGCAGGAAAAAATATCCAATAGAAAAAAAAACAGTCTCTTCAATAAATGGTGCTGGAAAAACTGGACAGCAGAAGAATGAAACTTGGCCATTCTCTTACTCCATACACAAAAATAAACTCAAAATGGATGAAAGACCTCAATGTGAGACAGGAATCCATCAAAAACCTAGAGGAGAACATAGGCAATAACCTCTTCAACACCAGCCACAGCAACTTCTTTAAAGACACGTCTCCAAGGCAAGGGAAACAAAAGAGAAAATGAAATTTTGGGACTTCATCAAAATAAAAACTTCTGCACAGCAAAGGAAACAGTCAACAAAACAAAGAGGCAACCCACAGAATGGGAGAAGATATTTGCAAATAAAGGGCTGATACGCAAGATCTATAAAGAACTTCTCAAACTCAACACCTAAAAAACAAATAATCAAGTCAAAAAATGGGCAAAAGACATGAACAGACACTTCTCCAATGAAGACATACAAATGACTAGCAGACACATGAAAAATGTTCATCATCATTAGCCATCAGGAAAATTCAAATCAAAACCACATTGAGATACCACCTTATACCAATTAGAATGGCAAAAATTAACAAGGCAAGAAACAGCAAGTGTTAGAGAGGTTATGGAGAAAGGGAACCCTCTTACACTGTTGGTGGAAATGCAAGTTGGTCCAGGCACTTTGGAAAACAGTGTGGAGGTTCCTCAAAAGATTAAAAATAGAGCTACCCTACAACCCGGCAATTGCACTACTGGGTATTTACCCCAAAGATACAGATGCAATGAAAAGAAGCACCATATGCACTCCAAGGTTTATAGCAGCAATGTCCACAATCACCAAATTGTGGAAAGAGCTGAGATGTCCTTCAACAGATGAATGGATAAAGATGTGGTCCATATACACAATGGAATACTACTCAGCCATCAGAAAGGATGAATACCCAGCTTTTGCATCAGCATGGATGGGACTGGAGGAGATTATCCTAAGTGAAATAAATCAAGCATAGAAAGGTAATTATCATATGGTTTCACTTATTTGTGGAACATAAGGAATAGCATTGAGGACATTAGGAGAAGGAAAGGAAAAATGAAGAGGGGAAAATCAGAGGGGGAGATGAACCACGAGAGACTGTGGACTCTGGGAAACAAACTGGGGGTTTTAGAGGGGAGGTGGGTGGGGGAAAGGGTGAGCCCAGTGATGGGTATTAAGGAGGGCACATATTGCATGGAGCACTGGGTGTTATATGCAAACAATGAATCACGGAACACGACATCAAAAACTAATGAGGTACTATATGGTGACTAATATAACATTAAAAAAAAAAAAGAATACTGAGCAATAAAATTACTGGGAAGGGTAGATGGTCTAAGATGACACCCTGACAAGGGGTTGACTCAGCTGGCAGAAATTCATTTCAGGGCGCCTGGGTGGCTCAGTGGGTTAAAGCCTCTGCCTTCGGCTCAGGTCATGATCTCAGGGTCCTGGGATCGAGGCCCGCATCGGGCTCTCTGCTCAGTGGGGAGCCTGCTTCCTCCTCTCTCTGCCTGTCTCTCTGCCTACTTGTGATCTGACCTCTCTCTCTCTGTGTCAAATAAATAAATAAAATCTTAAAAAAAAAAAGAGAGATTCATTTTAACATGTGTGCACATGTACATGAATTTGCAAAGATGTGTATATGTGCAAATGCTGGCATATTTCCTAAAAACTCCACTGCAAGATCATCATGCCTCATGTATCTAACCAGACTGGGGAGTCTATCACAGAACAACTGTCAAGTTAAAATTAGATCATCACTGTCCAAATGAAGGCAGTTTCTCAATTTCCTTTTTTCTTTCTCCACTTCTCGTCACCCTCCCACAAACAAACCTGCTTACCCACACCAAGAATATACAGCTCAGAAATAAGTTCAGAAAAAAAAAGTAAAAATAAAGAAGAAAGACCTAGGAGAATGAGGATATAAGAGAAAGTGTCAAAGAGCATCACCATTTGATTATTCACACAACAGAAATGTGAGCTGCCCTATACCAGATACACTTATTATCTGCTTAGTGTTGTGTCTCTAATCTGATAATCAACATGCGAAGTACATATCCTTATTCCCATTTCACAAATCAGGCCAGGCTTTTACAGATGAAGTGACTTGCCCAAGGCCACAGAGCTGGTAAGTGCTGAATCAGGATCTAGACCCTACCCTTCCTGGTAACAGAACTCTTCCTAATAGCCCTTGCCACTTCTCCAACCTCTGTAACAGGCTGGGGGGCCCTCTATAAAGAAACTAAAGTTTGCTCTTGTCCTCAAAAAGCATAGAGTCTAGTGGGACGGAAAGATAGAAGCAAGTAATAATGACACAATGCGAAAACATGTTTTCCAAAACTAAAAACGATGTATTATGGGAGATCCAAGGAGGAAAGTACTCAGTCCAGGAGTGAGTAGGCAACATTAAGAGTTGGGTATTAAGGGCGCCTGGGTGGCTCAGTGGGTTAAAGCCTCTGCTTTCGGCTCAGGTCATGATCTCAGGGTCCTGGGATCGAGGCCCACATCGGGCTCCCTGCTGAGCGGGGAGCCTGCTTCCCCCCCTCTCTCTCTGCCTGCCTCTCTGCCTCCTTGTGATCTCTCTCCCTCTGTGAAATAAATAAATAAAATCTTAAAAAAAAAAAAAGAGTTGGGTATTAAAGGATGAATAAGAGTCTGCCAGCCAGAAAAAAAGGAAACAGGCATCCAGGCTTGGGGCTATCATGCAAACAGAAGCACAGACATAGGAAAGATCTTTGCATGTTGAAGGTATTAAGATGAGAGGTATATAACTGAGCTATGAGAAAAATGGGAGCAACCTGGAGGGGAAGCCTACCAGCTGATAGTGAAGTCTTGTCAATCATGCTACAGAATGTGGAATGGACTCTGTAGACCAGTTGCAGGCATAAGGAGACCAGCAAGGCAGCTGGTGTCCAAGGACAGAGTAGAGAGGATGAAGAAGGACAATGGGGTGAATTTAAGGCACACTCATAGGGTGGAGAAAAGGGAGATAAGGATATCCAAGGCTGACATGAAACACATGGAAGAAAAGATGATGCCTTCTCAACGGAGGTCTAACCAGGCAAAAACACCCCACAAGAAAAATAAGAGCAGTATAGGATTCTTGATATTTAGAATACAGAATTGAAAACAAAACAAGTCAATGGCATATTTGGTTTAGACCCTTAAGGAAAAGAGAAAGTTTCAAAAGTGAAAGTGATGGAGATTAGCTCAAGGTCTCCAACAGACATTAACAGAAACCAAAAATGAAAAAGGTAAGACTCAAGATTCTATGTGTTAAGAGGAACCTAACTAAATGGAGTAAGAAATTTCATTGAAAGTGACCAAAAAATAAAAACAAACACAATTAGTTTGGTTTGGAGGTGATATCACTGGACCACAGGATACTCACAGGATATCAAGAAGTGATCCAGCACTGTCAGTTAGAGCAACCATGATCAGCCAAGACAACACGAGTAGTAAAAGTGGTACATACTGCTACAGGGACAAGGGTCATTCACACACGGTCAGTTTTCAGTTTCCTCATAAATTATAAATCACATATAGATGAGAAACGTGGGTCCCAGGGTACAACCCAGAAAACAGTAAGACCTAAAATAACAGCACAACTTCCTTGTTATCCTCAATATTGTTCTTTCTCGTGATGCTGGCTGTAAGTCATGACTCATACTGAGAAATTAAAGATCTCAAAGAAAAAAAAAACTTCTCCTTCAATAATACAGACCACTTCTATAAAAAGGAAGGCGATATATTTCTACTGATCGAGAGAGAACTTTAAAGTCCAGCTAATCCTCTGTCAGGGGGAATCAGGAGAATTCCTAATAAAGACAAGATAAAGACTAAACACTCTTCTCTCCTGCCAAATGGAAAGAAGGACACCTGTCAAACAAAACCAGAGTAAACACAGGAAGAAAGATCCACAAGCTTCCAGGAAACCAAGGAGTGATTAGTGTTAGAGCTGCCAAGTTCCTCAGAAACCATATTGCCCAACCTCCTCCTGCTTTATTGATCAGGACAATAAAAACCAAAATAAGGGAGATACTCACAGCCTCATATAGCACTTTGGAGTGGGGGTGGAATGGGAGGGAGAAATGGGGAGGGGACTGGGAACCAGGGCTTCTTACACCTTCCATTCCAAAATGCTACTTTTCCCAGGGTCCAGAACCCAAGTCCTCAGGTAAATGAGCCCCTTCCACAATGGAAGGCTCAAACCCCTCTTGAAGAAAGAAAGATCAGAGATAAACCAGCCACACTCTAGTTTTGGACCACCCTAAATTACTGATTTGAGTGATGGATAGATGGTTCTTACAGTTCTGTTCTCAGAGCCTGCTCCTGTTGTGTGTCTCTAGTGTGCCTTGAATTATTTCTTCTCCTATAAAAATTCAGGAACAGTTACATACAAGCCTATTCGGAAGGGGTTACTTATTTAGTCTGTAAATTAGTTATTTACATCTGTAAGGAGGTGACAGTGGGCTCTTCCTAACTGATGCCATCCTTCTCCCATGAGAACACTTGCCGCATTGGAACAGAGGGCTCCTGCTCTGGAACCTCCACCCAACAGCTGAGAGGCTTCTCCTTTCTTACAGGACGGGTTTTCATAGGGTGTTCGAGCCTGAGCTTTCTAGGTGTCTCGAAAATCTGCCCAGCTATTGGCAGACCCACCTAATGGAGAATGTTGTCTCCTCATAGCTCGGTCTCCTCTGTGAGAGATAAACAGGATAGTTGCGATTGGTTTTTAGGACAGCCACATATAGAAACAAACAGTAGTCAGTCTATATGGTGGTATAATGAATATCATTTCTTCATGATACTTTTATGATACAGGGGGAAAAAAAGAACTGAATTTGTGGATGGTGTTTCATTAAGGCGTAGAGAACAGAGCAGAATAGGACAGACTATAATGAGAAATAGATTAAATGTGTAATCAAACCTTAGGCATAAACTCCTGATGAATAAAAATGGCCATTTTTTTAAAAAGAGATTTGCTGAATTTCTTTCTTTCTTTTTTTTTTTTTTTTGCTGAATTTCAATTTGAACAAGCCATCCACAGCAGGAAAATAAACGTACAATATTTCAACCTTAGAATTTAATCCCTTGTTTTCAAATCACTTAATTAAATACTCATGACTGTCAACTACAGCACCAAATACCATCAGACATAGGCAGGAATGGTAAAGCAGGCTCCTTACCCAAAGTAGCTTGAATCCCATGTTGGTACAAGCAAGGTGTACCTGACTGAATTAATGAAAAAGAGAATTTATACAGTTAGAGGCAGAAGTCATCAGGCAGTGACACTGCGGCATCATGTATTCCTTCCAGTCAAAATAAACCCCCAAGTGCTAATATTCTTACCTTTAAAAAAAGCCACAGAGTGGCTTTTGCTTCACTTTAAATAGAAAAGCATTTTATCACTGAAATTTTAAAACTCAAATTGGGAAAAACTACAAATTAGTCTTCTAACCTTTAGTCCAGCAGTCTCAAAATAAAGTCCAGGAACATCTGCATAACAATCAACCAAGACACAAGGTTGAAAATGCAGGTTCCTACCCTTTCCACTGAGGGAGGACTCCAAAGTGGGGCTAAGGAATCTGCATTTTTAGAAACACCATGGGCAACTCTGTTTACTCAAGTTTGAGACTAAGGCTTCCAAAATCACCAAGTCCCAGGCCTCTTCCATACCTGTGCCGGGGTGCTCTTCTGAAACAGAAATCTCATAATGTCATCCCCCTGCTTAAGAAAAGAACAAGAAGGGGCACCTGAGTGGCTCAGTCGGTTAAGCGCCTGCCTTTGGCTCAGGTCATGATCCCAGGGTCCTGGGATCGAGCCCCGCATCGGGTTCCCTGCTCAGTGGAGAGCCTACTTCTCTCTCTCTCTCTGCCTGCTGCTCTGCCTATTTGTGCTCTCTCTCTCTATCTCTCTGTCAAATAAATAAATAAAATCTTTTTTTAAAAAAAAAGAGAAAAGAAAAGAACCAGAAAAAAATTTTTTGCCATTCCTTCATTGCCCACAGGAGGAAATCCAAACTCTACAGCATGGCTTACAAAACTCAGCCCACTCTTCTACTGTCTAGTCCCTGCCTAACCAGGAACATTTTCACGGCATGCTGTCAAATTAAAAAGTAGGCTACAACGCAATATGTACATCTGACACATGTTACAATATGGATGAAACTTGAAAACATTATGCCAAGTGAATAAGCCAGACACAAAAGGACAAATTATATGATTCCATTTATATGAAATATCTAGAATATGCAAATCTATAAGGACAGAAAGTAGATTGGAGGCTAGGAGAAGCTGGGGAGAAGGTAAGTGAGTAGTTATTGCTGAATAGTTACAGAGTTTCAGTTTGGGGCAATGAAAAAGTTCGGAAAATAGTGGCAATGGCTGCACAACACTGTAAATATAATTAACACCATTGAATTATACACTTAAAAAAGATTAAAATGACAAATTTTGTGTTATATATATTTTACCCTGATTTTTAAAATTTAACAATGTAACATACCAAAACCCACTGACCTGTATGCTTTAAATGGGTGAATTGTATTGTATGTATATCACAATAAAGCCATTAAAAAGATGTACAATATGTACATAAAACACTAGTATAACAGAAAGACAGGGATGAAATATCCTGACTACTAACAGGAATTAATTCTGAATGGCAAGATGCAGGAGATCCTATTTTCTTTTCTGAGATTTTCTACATTCTCTCCATTTTTCATGAGCTTGTGTCATGCTGCTTTTATATCCAGAAAAGAAAGAATAATTGTCATTTTAAAACACCAGAATTGAGAGGTGCCTGGGTGGCTCAGTCAGTTGAGCACTGGACTCTTAATTTAGGCTCAGATCATGATCTCAGGGTTATGGAATCAAGCCCCGAGTCAGGCTCTGCACTCTCCCTCCCCCTGCTTGTGCATGCTCTCTCTTGCTCTCACTCTCTCTTTCTTGCTCTCTCTCTCTCAATCTCACGCTAAAATAAATAAATAAATAAAATCTTAAAAACAAAACAAAACACTAAAACTTTAAACAAGATAAAAATAAGATATAAGCAGCGATCTTCCATTCGGAGTCAGGGCACATCCTAGTAGCATGGCAGAGGCGGTCCCTAGGCACCTAGGGCTGCCTGCATCCTCCTTCACTGAGTAAGCTGCTGACCACTTCAATGTGTCTATGATGATGTGTCTTGGTGCCCAATAGAGCTCATAATGCAACCAAGGACTCTGGAGGAAGACTGCGAGGGTTCTGCCACTCATTAAGCTCCTCTCTGAGTCTCTGTTTCCTCATCGGAACAATGGGAGTAATAATGGTACTATTTCATAATGTTATCAAGAGAATAAATGAGATAATTTATATGAAATGCTTAAAATTACAGCTGACACCCAGTACTCTGACCTAAGTGTTTAGTCAACTATTGGCTGCTATTATTTTTACTGTTACAGTTGCTCTATTACATCCATGTGAGTATTTATTCATTCCCTACTAAGCAGAGAATAGCAAACTATGGCCCAAGGGCCAAATGCAGCCTGTATGGCCCATAAGCCGAGAACAGTTTTTACATTTTTTAATGGTTGAAAAAAAATCAAAAGAAGAGTGAAATTTCATGACATGGGAAACTTATACGAAATTTAAATTCCAGCACGCATAAATAAAATTTTATTGGAACACAGGCTCTCCTATACATTTATATATTATCTGCATCTGCTTTCATACATTTGCAACAAAGACTGTCTGGTCTGAAAAGCCTAAAATATTTACTATCTGCGCCTTTACAGAAAATGTTTGCTGTAAAGGTGTGGTACCCAAGGATGTCCCTTGTGTCTTGCTACTCACAGTTGTCAATGCGGTAAGTCAGCCCTGGGCCTGAACACCACTCTCTTTGCATTGAGGTCTTGGCTGTTTACTCTCCATTTGGTAGTACTCAGATTTTGTTATTGGTTCCCATTTGTTTAGAGGAATCAGTCCATTCTTTTTTTTTTCTCTCTCTCTCTCATTCTTCTATTCTGTATTGTGCTATCTAAAGGTATTGTTTTCCATAAAAGAATCACAGTGTAGAATACAGGCACTAGGCCCTATAAACTGTTATTTGAGCCGGTCTCCCAGATTGGTAATTTTGTGGTTCTCACCAGACCAGACAAGATTTTCTGTGAGTCAACAATGAAACTGGAAAAGATTCTCCTTCCATCTCCATTTTTGGTCCTAAGAGTTTGGTTTTAACAATGAAAGATCATTCTCTCTAGTCTTCCTACTAGGGAGGCATACACTATTGGGTCTGCAATGGAAGGCAGACAACTGTCAGGCTGAGGTCCAAGACACTAAGGACACAGGCACCACTTTCAACCAACATTGTCAGCTCTCATGGGGTCATCAAAACCTAAGTCCTCTCTTCATCCAGGAAAAGCCCCTGCTTCTTACATGAACTTTCCTTACAATTCTAATTCTTGCTCCCATCTCAACTTCTTTCACCAATGCCACTTCCAATGGACGATCTAGAAAACATCTGATTACAAAACTGTTTATTTGAGAGGTGCCATGGGGGTAAAGAGGGAGAGAAATAAGATACTTCAGGCCCAATGGGCAGCATTTTTTTTTAATGAGTTGACATAGAAGAAAATAAAAGTTCTGAGTGATCACAAAGGTTGAACAACACTTACTCTACAGTTTAGTTTCAAAGAGAACTTATGGTTGTTGAGCAGTTAATATACATCAGGTGGTACACTGTATGCATGTTACTTTATATAATCTTTTAAACAGAGCTGGGAGGTAGGGATTAGAATTCTCCATTTAAGGGATGTAGAAACTAAAACTTCCTCCCAGATTACAGGATCCAGTATTTTTTGGGTTTTTGAGGACCTCCTACATTTGAAGCCTGTGTGTGTGTGTCTGTGTGTCTCTGTGTCTGTGTGTGTGTGTGCTGTACATGAATGCATGTGTGTGGGTGCACTTGTGTTTACATGTGAACATGAAAGAGACTAGAAAGAAAAATATACATATCTTTTTTGGGCTCTAACATACAGATTTGTTCCTCCTTCTTAGTCCTCATCTCGGTGAAGGCAACAGAGGTTTCAGCTGACCTTTTCCCCTCTTACCCCAAGGTCCAAATTCACTAAGTGTTCCTGCTCACTTGGTTTCTGATGACCTCTGCCCCCATTGGCCTATCTAATAACATCTTCTGGGGCTCCAAGCATCACCAGCCAGGGAAGACTTCCTGCCCCACCCAGTCCACCCCATAGAATTGAGCAACCTTCCCATGTGCTACCACAGCACTAGAAGCTATCCTTCCACAGGAGCATTTCTTACTGGCAGGCAGAGGCCTCCAAACAAAATTCTGATTTAAGAATTGCCACTAAAAGATTTTTTGGCCAAAGCTAATGAACAATTTAATAATATTAAGCAACAACAAACTAGATTCATGTCCCTAGTAAACCCCCGCCCCCAGTCCTCCACTTGCCTCCCTACATCCAGCTTTTCCTCTTCCCCCTTATCCTTCTGCTCTATCTGCACCTTTCTTATTTCTCTCCCCGTTATTCAGACCCTCTACCTTTTCCCAATAACCCCAAGATGGCAGTTGTGTCTAAAAATCCATTCTATCCAAGAACTTGGTATTTAGGCAACTACAGAATTTAAACCTCAGGCCCAAGCTGAATAAGGGCCATAACTAAGGGTTTTCCTAAATCTAGACAAGACCAACAACTATTCACAGAAGAATTTAGAATTCTTTAGAGTGCATATGAGCCAGGGTTACCAGGCTTTTATCAACTTGTACACATGTTTGCTGGAATCTAAATTCTGAGTAGCAAAATTAACTGGACCATCCCAGGAAAAGACCTACAGGATCTCTTTTCACATTAAACCTGATGGGGGAAAAAATACAATAAAAGGAGTGAAAAAGAGAGCAAAATCTTCTAAAAAGCCATTCCCAAAATGTTTCCAATAAAAATAGCCTGGACCATAGTTCAATCATGCTGAAGATGAAAAAAAATATGAAACTATAGGAGATTTTTCAAAATAGGCTATAAAATAACTGTCGACAACATACTGGAGTTAAAGAAGGTGCTGATCTAATAGTGGCTCTTTCACCTTGGCCACAGGTACTCCCACTAACATTTATGGCAATGTGATCCACTTCCTTGGGGACACATTATTCTCCTATGAATGAATAACTAAAAGGCTCATCTGTTTAGGGATCTTACTTCTAATACTAGATTCTGTCCTGCTGCTCACAGACATAGCAAAACATCACAAGGGACTTATATACTATAGCCAGTCCTATCTCCAACAGGTGAAGGCCTCCTTTCTACATCTTCCTAAACATCCTCTCCATGATCTTCAACAAGAAGATTTCTCAATTGGAAGAAACATCAGAGAAAACCTGTTCTTGTACCTTGTTGGAGGAGACATTATCTGGTACTATTAACAACAAATACAGCAGTGAAACTCCAAGGAGTTAGTTCCTGGGCTCACGCTTCACAACTAGAGACACAGAATTCCACAGAATTAGGATGCTACTCCAACATGGGGACCTCAAATTGAGGATTCTCTGGGACCCTCTAGAAGTAGCTGATTTTCAGAAGTAGACAGCTGACCCAAGACCTCTGCAACAAGCTGACAACCTCAAATACGGGACAGCTTCGACTCAAGGCCACTTCCAGAACCTATCTAATTCCTGTTTTGTTTTTCACCTGACTCCTTACAATCATTTTTCTTTCCCTATAGACCCCTGGCTGTTGTCCACCCATGATAGCATTTCTTCTCTTCTCTTTCCTCTCTATTGTAATTGTTAGGAAAGAAAATATTCATTTTTAGATCATCCTAAACAGTAGCCACTGCCTCAGTGTTACTGACTACCATCCATCACTGGATACGCATGATATAATCCTCTGGACAATTTCAGTCTCATCAAATGAGACCACTGGGTGTTATAGTCAGGGGCATTTCCACTTACAACTATGTGGCCAAATGACCTTAAACAAACCAATCTATGATTCTACTAGTACCCTCTCTCCCGGGGGGTGGGGGGTGGGAGGTCAGAGAACTAATTATTACAATTTGTTGTTCCAATCTTAAGTAATTTCATATTTGAATTAAACAAGTTTCCTAGAGTAAGGGTCCAAATACTTGCCACCTGAAGGAAACTCTTAGAAATTCAAATATCTAACACAACTAATGTGATGCTTCATGTTATAAACAACTCCTTTTATCCTGTGTCTTCTCAAGCACCTACCACTCCTTCTGCAGCCAAGATGCCTGATCCCGTTTGCCTCAGACTAATACCTCATGCACTTTAGGGATAATATTCTAAGACCTGTTCATGCACAGAGCCTCTAATTCTATATATCACCAAGGCTGGACATGTGCTCCAAAATGAGGCCACCCTTGATTATTCAGGCACTCTACCTGGGGAAAAGACTGACTCATTGTTTATGCAAACAATCAGAGCAGTGCTCCCAATGATGGGAATCCTACAAATAGAAACATCTATAAGAAATTAATGACTAACTCTGGCAGACATTATTAATAATACCACTCCTACACCAGATGAATACAGATCAGTCTCAACTCAATGGCATAAACAGTGATGAAATTGCATTGCTCTAGATGTCTTTTCGGCTAAGTGATGGTGGTATTTGTGCCATTGCCAGTGCTGCTTGCTACACGTGGATCAATGAAACAGAAAAGCAAACTGACTAAACATTGCCATAAAGAAACAGTTACTCGCCTTCCTAAGATTGATTCTCCTAGCCTATGGAATTTGTTCTCTTGGCCTGAGTTGAGCAATCAGTGTTCCTGGTTCTGAAGCAACTTATAGGGACTATTAAGTGTTTTCATTCTTATCATAGTGGTCAAATGACTGCTCTGACAATACAACAAAAAGGTCAAGAAGATCTTGCAATGCGATTGTCTATGGAGACAACTGGATCATCTGACAGGGGAAGGTCTGAATCTCCAGCCTCCCCTGTATTGGTCAGCAAGTCACAAGCAAAACAATGATGAAAGAGAGAAATTAAAGACTGAATATACGAATGGACATGGGTGGCCATGACAACAGAATTCTGACAAAAACTCTGTGGCAACCAGCCTGCAATAGTCAGGCTTGGTCAATGACTGCCAACTTCCTTATTTTTTATTCTGGCTTCCAACCAAAGGAAACCAAATACTCTCCCCAAAACAAATCACATAAGATGCCTTGCTTCTAGTTAGTCTGCCTGCAGCTTCCCCATGCCAACACCCTTCAATCTAACCATATATAACTGAAGTGTCCCCCTCTTTCACTGTTGAGATTTTCCATTCCACCCACTGCTCTAAGAGTCTTTTGTCAAATCCAAGTGATGGTGACTCCATTCCTTGTTATAGCCAGCTCTGAATACACAGCCTCTATTTGCTCTCATTTAGGTTATCTTTTATTCCCACACAAACACAACTCCCCCACACACATACACAGCAGGAACATGTGCAAGACATTAGAAATCCCAGCAGCCGTATTAAGGAGAGTCACTCTCCTGTGACTCTTCTCCCTCCATTCAACCCACCAAAATTTCAGGTCCAGTTGCAACCACCCACAAATATGCCCTTACCCTGTAGGCAAATTTGGCTTCCTTGGATAGCCTGACATCCTATCACTACACCCACGCTATGCTCAGAGATGGAGCTTCCTAACCATACACCATGGCAAAGCCATGTAGTTGTGGGTTACCAGTGTACTGAGAAGTCATTGATTCTCACACCACCACCCCAAGCAGGCGTTTCCAGCCATGGGCAACATTAGCCTCTCACTCTAGGATGACAAGCAAAGATTACAATTTTCTGAGTGTGCCATGGCCTTAGAAAACTGGAAAGGCACTAAGCCCTTGGATCTCTTGTGCTGTGTGCTAGCTTTTGCCCTGGGAAGGAATCTGTATGGGCTGATGGGGCTTTGGCAAGATGCCCAAAATGAGAGAAACATGAACAGGATGCTTTTGCTGGGTGAGAGAGTCACTCCCCAAAGGAATGAGCTGAAGAGTTCTGTGCCTTCTGTGATCCATGATATTAAATTCTAAGAGCTATACAAACTACAAGCTACAACATGGCTCCAAACAGGAAAGGTCCACAATATTCTCACATTCCCACTAATGGCAGAACATCTAAATTGTATTGATTAATATTAGCAAGATTAAATAACATTATTTCATAACAATACATCCAACACTCAAACTTTCACTATATTCCATGCACTATTACCAAGTACTTCACGTGTTTTTTCTCAAACTCACAACAGTCTGATGATACAATTCTGTGAGTGAATCCATTTTACAGATGGGGAACCTGAAGCTAAGATAATTGGAGCAAGGTCACAGAGCAGAACAGAAGCTAGGACCCAGCTATAATCTGTTAGACTTCATAATTTAAAGCTATAAACCTCTAATTTAAAAGGCTACATATAACCCATACTTGATGGACCACAAATCAGCAACTCAGGAATGACAGCTTAAAGTGAAGAAAAATAAATGTATACAAGGGAGAGAAAATTCATCATTACTCAGCAACTGAAAATTAATATATAAAATCAAATTTATACCAAGTCAGCTATTACTATTATGTCGATTCTAATTAGACACTTGTGTCACACTTTCACAAATACAGAATACAAATTTCTCTAGTGTTTCAATTTCCTGTGGTTTTAAAATTGACTTTGTGTCAGAAACTGTCTCCCAAATTATTTGAGATGATAACAACTAAAGTAATTTCATATATTGTAATGGTCTATTTTATGTATCAGGCTAGCACTTCATTTGCATTTTTCAACCTAATGTTAATGGAAATTTAACTAATAAATTTTAATCATAATGATCCCATATACTTACATGGAAGCTAAGCTAGTATCAACCAAAAAAAAAAAAAACTATGTATCATACTAATGTGTGTGCTATTTCAGAAGAAGTAGATTAGATTCGATAACTTGATATTTTTATACAGAGTCCATTTCTATAAACTAGAAAGAGGAGGGAATTTAAAACTCATTTAGTCTATTCAACCTCAGGATGTGTTACTTCCTAAATCTGAATATGGTATGTGACTAATCTGGGACATCACCATATCTTGAAAGCATACTTAAGATTCAAGAAGGGATTATTGCAGAGCTTTTTGGCTTCCCCATCTCACCAGCTCTACCCCTCCCAACTTTATGCTAGAAATAGACAGGGGCATATTGGTCTAAAGCTAGGGTCCGCAAACTTTTACTGTAAAGGGCTAGATAGTAAATACTTTAGTCATTGCCAACCAGATAGTCTCTGTCACAACTATTACAACTCTGCTAATGTAGTACAAAATCAGCCTGAGACAATGCTGAAATGAATGAATGTGGCCATTATATAAACTTTGTTTTATTATTTTTTTCTTGGTGATGGCACTTTTTTTTTTTAATTATTTGCCCCAGGGGCACAGGTCTGTGAATCATCAGACCTTACACCTTTCACACCACTCACTATAGCACAAACCCTCCCCAATGGCCATAACCCATCAACTTTATTTTATTTTTAATCAATTTTTATTTTTAAATTTTTATTTGTTTTTAGTTTATTTTATAAACTTTATTTTTGGACATGGGCATAGGCATTAGTGCTTCACATGCTCTGAAATGTTGTCCTTCAGATTTTTTTCAACCATTTAAAAATGAAAATCCATTCTTGCTCATGGTCTTTACGAAAACAGAAGTGGAACTCACTTGGCCTTCAGGTCTTAGTTTGCCAACCACTGGTCTAAAGCAGAATTGCCCAGTTTTGTTTTGTTTTTTTATAATCACATCCTCAATCAAGTTCACACCTTGGATCCGCACCTCCATGCAGGGAGGTCATCCAGTAGTTGTTTTCAAACAATGAAAACAGCTAATACTTATGAAGTACTTACTATATGCCTGGCCACATATGAAGCACTTTGAGTGTAACATTTCATTCATTCCTCTCCCTAATGTTAAAGGTAGGTTCCATCATTATTTTCATTTTACAGATAAGAAGACTTAGAGAGAAGTTAAGTAACTTGCCCAAGGTCATGAGACTGTAAGTGGTCGAGCTAAGAAGGCTAACTCCACAATCCCTGCTATTATTACCCCACTATTATATACCTTCCTAAAAAGGATTCTATGGGGCAGAAGGCAGGAGAGAAAAATAAATCAGCCAGGAAGATTTTAATATGAAGATTAACAAACAGAAGATATCAACAGGTCAGAAGTCACAACCACCAACATAGTAAGAAAAGCTCCTATTTCTAAATTTCTTTTGAAAATGACTAGTCTGTTATCTTTTATTTAATATTGAACTCTATCAGTTTCAATGTAGCAATATTTATCACTGAGTGTGAATATGAAGAACTAGAGTCTGCCAAAATCTAATGGTCGAGAAAGGCCACCCTCATATTTTAGCTTTCTGAAATGGATGAGAGCAGAGATTCCTGTATGTTTTTCCTTAGTATTTGCATCAAAGGAGAGACCCAGGATGCTCCTAAGGTTACCAATCATATCTTACCAGGTTATAACCCATAACAAGGGAAATTTACATAGTAATCGCTCACCAAAATCTTCCCCTCTGGAAAAGAGATTCCATACTTCTCTTCCTGGAATGAGAAGGTCAGGAGCCTGGAGGCTGTGTTAGGTGTGGGAAAAGGGCAGGAAAGGGAGAATAGAGACAAGAATAAGGGAGCTCTGGGGCCAAAGGGCTCCCAAAATAATCAGGTCTGAGGGAATGGAAAGAGATGCAAGAATTAGGCCTAAAGTCAAGGTTCTCACTTGGGGCCAGGCAAACAGGGTGGGTCCAGGAAACCCAGCAGAAGCAAAGAGCTGACACTGGTGAGAAGAGAAGTAGAAGTTTTTATGGAACTTACGGCCTCTTCCACTTCTTCATATTGAACATCACTTTGTGCCACAAACTTAAGCCTTGGGGGTGCAGTCATGGACAACACAGACATGGTTCCTGCCCTTATTAGGTTACAGGCTATTGATGGAAGGCAGTCCACTAAAATAAAGGTGGAGGAGCTGACAGTGAGGAAACACTGAGTCCTATGTGAATACTAATTGGGAGAGAACCATTAAGGATGCTGCATTAGGCAGCTTCTTAACATGGTTTCCAACGATCCCCATCTCCTGATACACACGCCCTTCAGAGTGGCCTGGACCTAGCAACTTGCTTCAGTTGAACAGAATATTGCAAAAAGGATGGGATGTCACTTCTGAGATTAGGTTATTAAGCACTGTGACTAAAGCCTTCCTTATATTCTTTCTCTTTCTTGCTTTCTCCTGCACATTCAATATGAGAAAAGACAGCTGCCACGTGTGAGCTGCCCTACGGAGAGTCCCAAGTGGCAAGGAACTGAGGACAGCCTCCAACAACAGCCATGAGGAACTGGGGCCCTCAGTCCAATAGGTTGCAAAGAACTGAATCCTTCAACAACCTCGTGGATAAGGTTGGAAGCAGATCTTCCCCCAGTTAAGCCTTCAGATAAGACTGCAGCTTCAGCTACACACTGATTACAACATGACAGAGACCCTGAGCCAGAGGACCCAACTAAGCTGCTCCCAAATTCCTAACCCACAGAAACTGTGAGATAATCAATATCATTGTTTAAAACACTAAGTTTTAGAGAAATTTGTTACCTAGCAACAAATAAACTAATACATACACAAGACGAAGTTGCCCAGAAAATACCTACCAAACTCTTCTTTTCAAACTTCTCGCTTCCCACAAAAGAAACATTTTATATGGTATTCATTGTCCAAGTCCAGAAGCTCTGATGTGGTAATATTGATATTACAAATGGAACCATCCCTCACAATGGGTTGGGCTAAACTGGTTCCAACTGTTCATAGAGAATCTCACTTGCTCCCAGAGAAGAAATGGGAACAACGAAAGTCCTTCTTTTGTTATTGGGCTGGGTATAAGAATTGGGGCAGAGGAGGGCGATTCTAGTAGAACCAGAATGGTAGAAAAGGACACTGAACAAAGAGGTCACAATAAATAGGAGGAGGCTCTTTCTAACATATCATTCAGGAGGCAACAGATAACTAGCTTCCCCTAGATTTGTTTTTAATGTGTAAGATGCACATATGATTATAAGATAGTATTTCATATTTCCCCCCAACAAATCTTTAAGATGCTGAACTACAACTGAACTGCTTACTGTCTAGTTTGTCTCATTAGAGTGGAGAGCTAATGTCCCTCTCAGTCACAACTGTATCCTCAGTGCCTAGAACAAGGCCTGCCATACAGTAAGAATTCAAAATATATTTTTTAAAGATTTTATTTATTTGAGAGAAGAAAGAGAGAGCACAAGCAGGGAGAGGAGCAGGAGAAGGAACAGAGGGAGTAGACTCCCGTTAAGCAGGGAGCTGGATGTTCGATCCCAGGATGCTGAGATCATGACCTGAACCAAAGGCAGATGCTTAACTGACTGAGCCACCCAGGTTCCCCATGAATTCAATATATTTTTGCCAAATAAGTAAAACGTGATCTCATTTCCATTGTAGAATATATGCGGAGAAGAAGACTGGAAAGAAATACATTGAAACATAAGAAATCACAGAATTTCACTAAATAGAAGAGTATAATCCTTTTTTATTTTCTTTGATAAACTTGTCTGCATTTTCCAGAATGTCTTTAATGCAGAAAGAAATGCCAGAGACCACATAAGACAGACTTGTTGGACGCTATGCTGTTCACTTTTACAATTTTATAATCTTGAGACTGCTGCCATAACTTTCCAAGTTTAAAGAATTATTTATAATATATTGTCATCTCACTTGTCAAGTTTTCAACCTGACAACTGAATTCTTAAGCATCATGTAGAAAAAATATAAATTAAGAGATCAACACCTGCAGAGCAATATTATGCATACAGTTACCACTGCTTTTTCATCTTTAAGTAGAATTAATCATTTCACACTTTAGGCCCCAAAACAGGTATCAAATGGGAGAAAATACTGTATTATAAATAACCACATGAGAATCTTTAGATTGTGCAGAACATTAGCTCTAATCAGTCTTTAAAATGCATTAGAGCATCCAACCTACAAGACAATTACCCCCAAATGTAGTCAATTAAGTAGAAAGAAATTTTGCACATATGTATGTAAACTTCACACTTTTATCATGAATTGCTGGACTAAATCACAAAAGTAGCAGAAAACAGAAACTCTCCCAGATCTCAACACCTTCCATTTTAGAAACAAAGGGCAGCCACATGAAACCATTCTCCAGATGTACTTGAGATTTATACAGATAGAAAAGATTTCTTTCATATAATTCCAAGTTCCAAAAAGAGCTCAAAATCATCCACATCTCTCCAGTTTACAACTTCACCAAATAAGCCAGATGAATTGGGCTTTGAGACGGACTCCCATTCCTGCCTCATGATGACTATACCTATAGTGTCCCAGTAAAAGTTATGGGACATCTTCACTGCAATAGGGGCATTCTGATTCTGGCATACACACCTCCATTCAAGAAATCCTGCCTTTTAGATTAGCTCTGCACAGTCTAGTGGAAATATAAAGAAAGCTGGATATGTAATTTTACATTTTCTAGTAGCCACATTTTTAAGATGTAAACACAAACAGGTGAAATTAATTTCAATTTTTATTTAACCCAATATATCAAAAATATCATTTCAACATGTAATCAACATTAAAAGTTGCTGACACACTTTAAGTCCTTTTTCTGTACTGTCTTTTAAACCCATGTGTATGTCAGACTTAAAGCACATCTCATTTTAGATAGCCCACATTTCAAATGCTCAATCACCACATGTGACTCACAGCTACTGTATTGGACAGTGAGGGGTTAGTGCATTTCTTCTATCTTATTAATCTGCAGAGAACTCTTTTCATGTTGTTTATTACTTACCAAGATAGCTCATCTATCATGAATTTAAACTAAAGCCCAACCACATAGAGATGAAAAAGGAAAATAACCTGTTGCAGCTTCTATTCACTCATGAAATAACATAAATAGTGAGCACCTTCTTCATACAGACATTGAGCCAAGTGCTTTACGTAGCTAATTTCATTTAATGCTCATGACAACCGAATTGGAAGGTACAATGTAATCCCCATTTTACAGATGAGAAAACAGAAACACAGAAAATTAATAATTTGCCTAAGGCACTTTTCTAGCAGGTGGTATTCCTTGGATTTCAACCCAAATAGGCTGACTCTAGAATGTACACTCTTATTCATCATACTTACTTAATCACGAATAAAGGAAGGACAGAGATAAATGGTTAAGAAATCTCAGTCTGATGTGAGTGTGCATAACAGAAAAGATTCAGGGAAGTATTTGAAAATGTAGGAACAGAAATTCATCTACAGGGTAAGGAAAGGAGAGAGCAAAAAACATGCAACCAACTGAAAACTCTTGTATTGACGATGACAACGACGGTGATGATGACAATGATGTTAATGATAAGAGCTAACATTTTGGAGCCTTTGTGCTGGGCCAGACATTGTGCTCAAGTCAGTTTCTCAACCCCAGTACTACTGATATTTGGAAGCAAATAAAGGTTGTGGGGGCTGTCCTTGTATTATAGTATCCCTGGCCTCTACCCACCAGAAGCCAGTAACAGTCCTCCACCCTCACCAGGCATGTCAATCAAAAGTGTTTTTAGACATTGACAAGTGTCCCCTGGCAGGCAAAACTGCCCCCAGTTGAGAAACCCTAGATTAAGTGCTTCCCATACATTATCTTATTTAATTTCTTCACAGCAGCCCACAGGGAAGCAATATTATTGCTTAGGCCCCACCACTAATAAATGAAAGAGCTGGGACTGGAACCCAGGTTTGTCTAATTCTAAAGCATATTTTTACTGCTGGTCAATACAAGTTCCCCTATCATCTCTAATTCATGCATGGATTTGCATGCTTTCCCACTCCCTCATCAGATCCCAAAGAGGAATATAAACAAAACATCTTCAGGGCTCATTGCTGAGAAGTTCTCCTCCTACTACAATCACCTTTAGCTTCCCTTTTCATCTTATGCTCTTTGAGATCTATTTGTACCCATGTTTTCATGGCTAATTACCCTTTAGGTTGGCTTGGTATGAATGAACAAATAAATGTTTAAAGCCTGAATACCTCCTTATGGAGAATGTGTACTCATGTTCTTAATACAAAAGCCTAACCAACAGCAATTAAAAGCCACAAATATGTTTTTATAAAGAAATTAAGCTATCAGCATACCACCTTTGATATAAAGTGAGATGTGACTAAAAATGTAAACTTCACAAATGGAGCTAAAGTTCAAACTGATGTAAGTTGTAAATTTGTTCTTGAAATATTAAACACATGGGAAACAGAAGCTAATTATTTTGTCCTATTTTAGTATGTGAAAATTACTTATAATCTGCCTGTTAAACAATTCAAAATTATTTTAAATGATAACTGACTATCAAAGTAGGCCAATTTACACCTACAATCCCTCTGAAACCACCTAAAAATGGGGACAACAGCAGAAGAAAAGAAAAACACTTCCATGTGTGTCAATTTCTTTTTGTTTCTTAACCATCAGTCCCCAAGGCTAAAAGAGGGAAAATCAAAAAAGTTTAACTAAACACAACTGATTAATAAGGTATCACTTTTCAAGCTTTGCAAGTTTCACATTATCTGATTTGACTATGCCAAGGAAAATCCTATAATTCATTATTCCAAAGTTGTTCGTGGGAAATTTCAGGGTTTTTTTAAGGAAAAAAAAATGAGAATTTCTTCTAACCACATCATCATCAGTATTTTTAAAGAGCTTATGACTTTTTAATGACTTTATCCCATCACAAAGAAGGAAAACGCATTTGCACTCATATTTATTTAATTTTTCATCAAAATGCTCAATATCACTCAGCAGAAATATAAATTAAAACCACAATGAGATACCACCTCACACCAGTCAGAATGGCTAAAATAAACAACTCAGGAAACAACAGATGTTGGCAAATATATGGAGAAAAGGGAACCCTCTTACACTGTTGATGGGAATACAAACTGATACAGCCACTCTGGAAAACAGTATGGAGGTTCTCAAAAAGTTAAAAATAGAACTATGTATGACCCAGCAATTGTATTACTAAATATTTATCCAAAGGATACAAACATAGTGATTCAAAAGGGCACATGCGCCCCAATGTTTATAGCGGCAACATTCACAATAGCCAAAATATGGAAAGAGCCCAGATGTCCATTGACAGATGAATGGATAAAGAATATATGATATATATATCATAGTGATGGGGATATATATATATATATCTATATATATATATATATACATACAACGGACTATTACTCAGTAATCAAAAAGAATGAAATCTTGCCATTTGCAATGACATGGATGGAACTAGAGGGTATTATGCTAAGGGAAGGAAGTCAGAGAAAGACAAATACCGTTATGATTTCACTCATATGTGGAATTTAAGAAACAAAAAGATGAACATAGGGGAAGGGAAAGAAAAATAAAGTAAGTTAAAAAAAAAAAAAACAGAGAGGGAGACAAACAAGAAGAGACTCTTAACTCTAGGAATCAAACAGGGTTGCTGGAGGGGAAGTGGATGGAGGGATGGGATAATTGGGTGACCGGCATTAAGGAGGGCACTTGATGTAATCAGCACTGGGTGTTACATGCAACTGATGAATCACTAAATTCTACCCCTGAAACTAATAATATAATATACATTAACTAAATAGTATTTAAATTAAAAAATTTTTAAATTTCTTTTAAAAATTATCTATGCTATGGTCTCAAATTAGAATCAAGCTTTTTCTACCATTTCCCCAAAAGAGCTCTTAGCAATTTTGAGGCCTCATGATCTTTATAAGTCAACAGTCAATTTTCAGTTCCCATATTATCTGATCTATCTGAAGCATCCAAAGCAAGTGATTATGTCCTGCACTGTGAAATACTTTTCTTCACTTAACTTCAAGGATACCATACTCCTTATTTTTATTCCACCTCAACTACTTGACCTCTTAATGTTGCAATATCTAAGGGCTCAGTTAGCCATCCTCTCTTCTCTGTTTATACTATATAGTTTATATTGTATTCACGCTCTTGGTGATCTGATCCAGACTCCTGCTGATCAGTCCCAAGTTTATGTCTTGAGCCTGACTGTCTCTCCCTTAAATTCCTAACTTACAGAGCCTAGCCATCTCCACTTAGAAATTTAACAGACATCCCAAGTTTCACATTGCCAAAACTAAATTCCTGATTTTACCTTCTGAACCCACTTCCCTAAAATATCCCCCTCAGTAAATAACAACTCCATCCTACTGACTGCCCAGGCCCCAAACCTTGGGATCATTCTCAATAGGATATATAGACACAACAGAATATTATTCAGCCATAAAAATGAATTAAATCTCGCCATTTGTGACAACATGGATGGAACTAAAGAGTATAGGGCAAGTGAAATAAGTCATTCAAAGACAGACAAATACCGTATGATTTCATTTACATGTAGGATCTAAAAAACAAACAAAATGAACAAACAACAACAGACAAACGGATTCATAAATATAGAGAACAAATTGGTGGTTGCCAGAGGAGAAGGGAAGAGGAGTAGGCGAAATAGGTGATGGGGATTAAGAGGTACAAGCTTCTAGTTATAAAATAAGTAAGTAATGGGGATAAAATTTATAGCATAGGGAAAACAGTCAATAGTATTATAATAACTTTGTATGGTGATAGACGGTAACTACACTTATCATGGTGAGCATTTCATAATGTATATAATTGTTGAATCATTATGTTGAAATTAATGTAGTATATGTCAATGACACTTCAATTAAAAATAAATTTTAAAAAAAGAAGAGAAAAAAGAGAAAATAGGAAGGGGTTTTTTTTTTGGTTTTTTGGTTTTTGGTTTTTTTTAAGATTTTATTTTTATTTATTTTATACAAGTAGGCAGAGAGGCAGACAGAGAGAGAGGAGGAAGCAGGCTCCCTGATGAGCAGGGAGCCCGATGCAGGGCTCGATCTCAGGACTCTGGGATCATGACCTGAGTGGAAGGCAGAGGCTTTAACCCACTGAGCCACCCAGGCGCCCCAGGAAGAGTTATCTATTATGAATAAACAAAGACTCTAAACTACATTTTAAGAGTGAACACAGCTCCACAAAAATTAGAGATCTACTGAAAATAATTAGGAAAACAGTCACACAAAGGCTTATATCTACACTGTGAAGCCCCAGATTGCTTGGTAGAGGAGTGACCATAGGTGGAAAATCAAGAGATCCCAAATTCAGTAATAGCAAAAAAACAAGATGATTTCAACTTCAGAATATTCTAGAGTAAATAAAATATTAATGATTAAGTCAGAGTGAAACACTTCAAGCATCCGAGATTCCTCTTACTCTTATTCCTGGTACAATGCTTATAGAGAGCAGCTCTAATTATACTCTTCTCTTAGTTTGGTTTTTTTTAAAGACTTATTTATTTAAGGGGCACCTGGGTGGCTCAGTCAGTTAAAGGACCAATTCTTGATATGACTCAGATCATGATCTCAGTGCCCTTCAACAGACGAATGGATAAAGAAGATGTGGCCCATATACACAATGGAATATTACTCAGTCATCAGAAAGGATGAATACCCAGCTTTTGCATCAACATGGATGAAACTGGAGGAGATTATGCTAAGTGAAATAAGTCAAGCACAGAAAGTCAATTATCATATGGTTTCACTTATTTATGGAACATAAGGAATAGAATGGAGGATATTAGGAGAAGGAAGGTTAAAATGAAGTGGGGGAAATTGGAAAGAGAGACGAACCATGAGAGAGTATAGACTCCGAGAAACAAACTGAGGGTTTTAGAGGGGAGAGGGGTTGGGGGATGTGTTAGCCCAGTGATAGGTATTAAGGAGGGCACGTATTGCATGGAGCACTGGGTGTTATTCACAAACAATGAATCTTGGAACACTACATTTAAAACTAGTGATGTACTGTATGGTGACTAACATAACATAATAAAAAAAATTTAAAAATCTAAAAAAATAAAATAAAAACAATCATGATCTCGGTGGGTAGGGATGGGGTGGCAGGGGGGCCCCCTCAGGTTCCACTATCATTGGAGAGTCTGTTTCTCTACCTCTCCTCTCTCTGCCCCTCCCCCCACTGATGCACTCTCTCTTCCTAAAATTAATATTTATTTATACTTACATATCTATTTATATTATAAATAGAAAGAGGGAGGAATTGGGAGCACGTATGTGAGAAAAGGGCAGAGGGGCAAGAGGGACAGGGAAAAAAGTTACAAGTGAACTCCATGCTGAGTGTGGAGCCAGATGTGTGGTTCAGTTTCACAACCCTGAGTTCAGGACCTGAGCTGAAATCAAGAGTTGGATGCAAAACCAACTGGGCTACCCAGGCACCCCGGCTTAGTTTATTTTAATAGAAGGACCCAGAGCACAGAATTATCCTCAGAGCTTCCCAACTCTGGAGATCCTTCAAACCTTCTGGAGATATTTCAGAAATACAGGCTCCACTCCAGACACTAAATCAGAATCTCTATCATTGGGTGTTGTTACCTGTTTTTGCTTACTGTTTTTTAAATTTCCCCTGGGCTGATTCTAATGATAAGTGGGGCTTGGGAACTGTTGGTCCAGACCCCACACCTCTACTGGTATTCCATACTGGAGAGATAGCATTAGTAATTGCCTCTGTCAATGAATGAATAGGGCACCACTGTCACTGGGAGATAGCTACTGCTATTAAAAATGATGAATTCTAGACCACACAGAAACATGGAAAAGTGCACACAATATAATGCTAATTATAAAAGAAACACCAAATATAAACACTTTACATAATTTAAGGTTGTGACCCGGAAAAATATAGGTACAACATACGCTCTTTCATCCAACATGAATAGCATATAAAGGTGATTACAACAGAGCCTAAAGCCTTCTGTTGGTAGCAAGGAGTTGCTTGCAACCATCTATGAGAAGGATTCAGGTGGTTTTCAAGTGCTCTCCTGTCACAGATATCCCTTAGATGAACAGAAGATCTGCCACAGGAATTCTCCCTCAGTATACCATCTCTACTTCAATTCAATAGCAACAGAAATCCAAATGCACTGGTCACAACGAACAGGTCTTTTTTTCTTTACAAAATAAGAAGTCTGGAGGTAGGTGGTTGCTGGCATCAGTTGTGCCATTTAATGATGCCATCCAAAACCCTGATTCTTTCTGTCTTTCTTCATTCTTACATTCATACTTGTATCACCAGAGCAAAATGGCCACTTCAGCTCCAGCATCAAGTCCACGCTCAAAGCAAAAAGAAGAGGAAAATGGGAAGCCATCAACTTTCCCAAAAGCTCCCTCCAGCCTTTTTCCTCTTAAGTATCAGTAGTCCATGGGTTACATGACCACTCCTAACTAAAAGGGATGCCAGGAAATAAAAATTCTATCAAAGAAAGAAGGATTATCTTTACCAATTTATATCAATCCTGGTTCATCTTCTGGGCCAGGATTTTGTTTGGTGATCCAAACAAAATTAACTTCTGTTATCAAAAAAGATGAGTAATAATTGTTGAGTAGAAATAGTTTCTACTATGACTTTCTTGCCTTGGTTTTAAAATAAATATCACAACAACAAAAGAATTGCCATGCTTTGCTTTAATTTAATCCCATAATTTCTGAAGAACTATGACAGGCCAACCATTATGCTAGTCACATCAAGGGCTAAATCTGGATCAGACAATGGCTCTGTCAGAAACGTAACCCAACTTGGACTTACAGTCAAGCCAAGGAGATAAGGCTTGACCACAGACAACCAGAATTGAGGCATGTTAAGATTCATAAATATGTACTATTAAAAAGGTACCCAAAATGTACTACAGTGAAATAGCATCCAAAGTCCCTAATCTATAATAATTTAATACTTACATTAAAATTTTAAGTATGTGCAAATTTCAGGTAAATTATAAATACAATAGAGACATTAAAGAATGTCAAATTAACTTTAAAAATGCAAAAGTGCTATAAATTGAAATCATTTACAATTCCTGTGGAAGATTTAACAATTGTTATTATGACTATAGAGAAATCTCTACTATGAAATTCAACAGTGTTGACCTCCATCTAATTTTGCCTAAGCCTCAAGAATTCTCATCACATTGTGAATATTCTTGGTTTCTTTAAGCCACACAATGTAAAGTGATTTTTTTAAATCCTCTAAAATGGACATGCCAATAAAATGGGCAGTGGACCATACTAAAGATTACTTCCCCGCTGTCCCTCCCTTGTTTGACTATTCAGAGTCTCAACCATTTTATGTCTGTGAAACCTGGGATCAGGTCAAGCAGGTGCAAGATAATATTCTTTCACCATGACAACACCATCACCTCTGCTAATGCATCCAAGCCTTCGAAAATGACAAGATGGTTTTAAAACCTCTCTAGTTGGGTTCTTCTCACTGCCTGAACAGAGGAGAGGCTCATCAAATTCCATTTCAAAGAAAAATATCATTGCCCTTCTGTCACCTCTTTCTTCTCCAAGAGTGTCCTCACAAGAAGTGTATGACCCAGCCATCAATGCTAAAGAGAAATGATTGATTGGGTAAGGGGACAGAGAGAGAATATCGCACTCCTGTCTCTAACTCTCTTTTTCAAGAAAGGCTGTCTGCCTGTGACTAGAATAATTTGGTATGTAGAGAAAACTAGAATTATGAGATGAATACTATATCTTCTTATACATTTGTAAATGTAGATATGATCCTCACAGATGATTCTGCCAGTAAAGAAAGGTTCAAAGCATTCAAGAAATCTGCAGAAATCTGTTGTCTCTTGACCTAGGAGGGCTAGACCCATCCAGATGGAGGTCAAGAATAGAAAACTAACAACAACTAACCACAGCTCCAAAAATCCAGCTTCACAAAAACTGCTGAATTTTGTAGTTAAATCTATAGCTGACTCTGAAAGAGAGCCTAAAATAAGGCTGAAATTTTAACTTGAAAAATGATCTTAATAATTCCTTTTTCCATTCGAAACCAGTGACAGTCAATAAATAAATACCCATGTTGAACTTGGGAATGGATTAAAGTGTTCTTACAATGAAAAATTTAATCCTTTTCTCAAAACCTCTCTCAACAGGATAAAATGCGCTGATTAATAACTTTGTTAATTAGCTTTTCCATCAAGTGTATTTTACCCTCTACAAAAGATCTATCACTCAGCTTCTTGGAAATCCTCCTGCTGAGTTTCAGGGGGAAAGATTACAACCAACTCAACACTAGGTTTCTAATAACATTCTTATTCATACAACAAAAATAGAATTTCGTAACTTTCTCCTCATAGCTCGCTTTTTAAACTAAACTGACTATGTGATTAAGTAATGAAAATGTTACAAGCTACATTAACAATGAAAAGCAAAAAAATAAAAAATAAAAAAATAACAGCAAATGATAGTAACTGGCTGCCTGGTGCCGTGGGTTTAGGAAGATTCCAAAGTCAAAACTAGTTTTAGTGTAGTGGGAAAGTGTAGTTATGATTGATTGGTGATTTCTGCCAATGGAGTCAAAATGGAGAACAGCAGTATATTTATCATTAGGGCAATCTATATACACACTACTTGGAAATAAGAGGAAAAAATTGAGAAATATTTTCAATAAGAAGATCATTAAGTTTTATTTTTAGGATTCAGCTAGTTCACATGCCACATAAAGAGTTCACAGACCTGATCTGATGAAAGGGTGGGATTATCATGCCACAGGATGTAATCTTAACTTCGGGGCTAGGTCGCATCCAGGATTAGCAAAGTACTCTTCACAAGGACCCCTCCCAATTGCAAGAGTCCGCTCATTCCGTTTAACTCCGACATCCTAATAGAGCTATGGGCAAACGGCTATAAAGAAAAAGCACTGAACTTAGAGCACTGCTTCAATTCCTAAATGTGACTCAGACTATATCAGACTGACCCCTGAGCCTTAGTTTTGTCATCACTTAAATGATGATAATGGCTCTTACACTCATCTCATCCCTTGTGGAAATTAAAATGAGAACCTGAATGAAGCATTCTGACCACAAAATGATTTAAACACTTTCTGACCTCGCACCTAAAAGACCTTCCAAAAATAAATGCTAAACTAGTTTCCCAAACACCAACACTGCAAATTACTCTCCACTGAAAGATTACCATAAGAAAGAGGAGGCTGAGTCCCCCCACTGTCCCCTGGATGGAAGCCACAGTGTCACTCCACCTAAACAGCCTAGTCACAGCTTGCAATGCACAACACTGACTCTACTACCCTATCAGTGAGGGGATAAGAACAAAATAATGTCAGAGATTAATGTCCATCTAGAACTTCAAAGTTTATCAATCACTGACCACAAAAAGACCCTCACATACACTAGAGATATTACCATCATTCCCATTTTTGGAATAAGGAGCCTAAGAAAGAGAAAGATTAAAGGACTAGGAAGTGGGGGGCAGGGAGAGAGTTGTAGTCTTGATTCTAAATGTCAGGCCATGTCTACTGTTTAAGGTAAGAATTACCAACTCTAGTAAGTAGGTATATTGTGACAGCTGAATAATGACTCCATGTTCTCTGTTATCATTTAGAGACAGAAAATGAGTTTATTTATAGAGGTAGAAACCAACGTTTCATATAAGGTAGAGTGTACTGAATCATGCACAGGAATGGGTTACTAATGACACTGTGGAGAACATCCCTCCAAAGGGTAGAAAAATATGTCTGTAATTAGATACTTTTTTTATTTGCCAAATTAAAATAGGCCTATGGGCTTTAGAAAAAATACTAAAAATAACTGTCTCTGTCCCCTGGGCATCATGTTATCCCAAATCATATCTGATGGAAGATTAATTTTTCCATTCCATGAATGCTATTCAATTTTAAGTCAAATCAAATATTTACCATGCATCTACTGTGTAAAAAGCAGTCTAGCAGATGACATGCTGTGCAATGTATTCAAGTAAACATATTAGAACCATGTACTAAAAACATTAGCAAAGATACTACGTACCAATGCTAGATAAAGGTGAAGAGACACTTCAAAGAAACACTTATAAAGAAATGGTTTTAAAAAAATGTTTCAGATTTCAGTATTATCAAGATGCAAGCAAATTCCTCCAAGCAAAAGTACATATTTGTGTATATATGAATGTTCATGTAACACTTGGTTCCACCACACAGTTTTATTTCCTTTCTGTTTTCTGGCCATGAACTGTGGAATATCTCACTTACATCTTTGGCTCTCCATCTTGAACCAAGTTAACTTTATGGAATGTTTATGTCATTATGATATTTGCTACCAACAAAAACATCCTCTATCTATCTCATTGAGTCTTATAATAAGACAATTTCAAAAAAAAGCTGTGGGCATGTACAGTGACTCAAAAATCACTGCTTCTACAGGGAGATGAAAAATATTTATGTTGACTCCCTTACTGAAATTCATTTTGCCCAAGGTACTTGTACTCATTAACTGATGGTGATCACCCTTCTTTGACCATTATACTAGAATTCACCAAAGTATAAAGTCATCTTTCAGAACAAACTAACAGAATGTGGAAGAGTTAACTAGCTTTCCATGGAGGTAAGAAGGAAGAAACAAAATCCTTGAATACTTTTTTTTTTTTAATATGTATTTTAAAGTGTCACTTGGACATGAGACTTTTATCCAAAGTTCAAAAGTAAATGGCTTCCAATAAAGACAATGGTGGTGATAATCAAAGAATGTCAATGACCAAGGACCTCATATTTGTGATCTTCTCCTCACTAGCCACTCACTGTAACTGGAAAAGCCCAAAGAAGCTGCCCTGGCCTAGGAAGTCCTACCTAACAGGACTACTACCAACCTTCATAATCTCACCTGAAACTGCCCTCCCTTTAGCTCTTCATCTCCAAAACTCCCTTTCATTTCCTCCCACTCTCTACTTTCTCAAGGTCTCCACACTTGCTATTCCCTTTGCCTGGAACATCCTGTACCTCCACCCTTCCCCAGTGATCCTTAGTATTATAGCTAAAATGCCATTCCCTCAGAGAAGCTTTCTCTGTGTCCTACACAGGTGAGGCTTCCATTATGGCCCCTAGTTATGCCCTCTTTACATGCCACTTAACACTACTGTAATTCATTATTTGTACAGCTATTTAGGAACTATCATGCTGGACTATTAGTTCTTGAAACCAAGGATTAAGTCTGTCTTTTTCCATATCCTTGATAGTTAAGACAGTTTCTGGTACAGAGCTTAATAAATTCATAGAATAAATGAATGATCTGAATTAAATAACTAGAAAGTTCTCTAATGAAGAAACTTTCTCCTTTCATTATGTCCCTAAATCAAACACCATCTAGTTAACTGAAAGCCAGGATCAGCAAACCATCAGCTACTCTACCATAAACCTCAGTAAAGACCATAAAAGCGTCATAGCACAAAGTTTAGTAATCCACCAAACGAAGCTTCTTTTTCAGGAGATGAAACATTCTAAAATAAATTGTGGTAATGTTTGCTCATCTCTTTGAACATACTAAAAATTACTGAATTGTCCACTTTAAATGGGTGAATTGTAAGGTATGTAAATTATATCTCAATAATGCTGTTATTTTTAAAAACTTCAGAATTGAAGGTATAAAAACCAAAGTGCCAGGGTCTTTAAGTACTTTATTTCAAACCTTAAGTTCTTTAAGTTGTCTCTGGATTCAGTCTTCAATTGCTTAAAGAGAAACTGGAGTTTTTTGTGGCTTAAGAAATCCACTTGGAGACTGCTGTATTTTGAATGGGAGCTCATGAAAGAATACTTTTCACCAGTGGGTTAAGGCTCTCTCCTTTCTTTTTTAAGATTTTTTTTTTTTTTTTTGACAGAGAGAGAGAGAGATCACAAGTAGGCAGAGAGGCAGGCAGATGTTGAGGAGGAAGCAAGCTCCTCACTGAGCAGGGAGCCAGGACACTGAGATCATGACCTGAAGGCAGAGGCTTTAACCCACTGAGCCACCCAGGCGCTGGGCTTTCTCCTTTCATGGAATGTACAGTTCATTAAAGAGAAACTCCAAATGGGTGCTAAACTAATCTGCTTACAAAGATTTTTTTAATGCAAATTAAAAATGAAATTTAATTTTTTTGCTTATAATACAGATAAAAGACTCAGGATTGGAAAATGTGTGGTTAACAAGAAATTCATACTCACTGTTGGTGAGAGTAGAAATTTGCCTAAACATCTGAGGGGCAATTTGGCAAGAGCTATTAAAATTGTATATATTCATATCATTTTACCTTGATACTCTCTCCTACTAGTTAATTCTTCAGAAACACTTGCTCAATTGAGTAATTATTTGTAATACTGAAAAACTAGAAACAAACTGGATGTCCATGGTAAGGACAAGATAAGGTAGATAAAACAGTCTGTCCACTCAATAGAATATTTGACAGTTATTAAAAAGAATGAGGTAGGGGTGCCTGGGTGGCTCAGTAGGTTAAGCATCTGCCTTCGGCTCAGGTCATGATCTCAGGGTCCTGGGATTGAGCACCATGTTGGGCTCCCTGCTCAGTGGGAAGCCTGCCTCTCCCTCTGCCTCTGCAGCTTCCCCTACTTGTGTGCACAAACTCTCTCTCTCTAAGAAATAAATAAAATCTTATTAAAAAAAAAAAAGAAAAGAAAAAGAGGTAGAGGTGCCTGGCTGGCTCGGTGGATGGTGCAACTCTAGATCTCAAGGTTGTAAATTCGAGCCCCACATTGGGTGTACAGATTACTTATAAATAAAATATTTTAAACAAAACAAATGAACATAGGATAAGCAAAGGTAAAATAAAATAAGATAAAAACAAGGAGGCAAACCATAAAAGACTCTTAACTACAGAGAACAAACTGAGGGTTGCTGGAGGGATTGTGGGTGGGGGATAGGTTAAATGGGTGATAGGCATTAAGGAAGGCACTTTTTGGGATGTACAGTCGGTGTTGTAAGTGATGAATCACTAAATTCTACTCAATAGAAACCAATACTACACTGTATGTTAACTAACTTGAATTTAAATAAAAACTTGGAACAAAAATACTTTTTAATTAAAAAATAAAAAGAATGAGGTAGTTTGACACATACTTACATGGAAAAGTGTCTAAGATGTATTGTTAAACAAACAAAAAAAGTTAGACTATAATATGCCTTTATAATGTTAATACATGCATAAGAAAAATATGAAGGAATATACTCCAAATTTAATGGTAGTTATCTTAGAGTGATGGTATTTCATATTCTCCCTTAAATATTTCTATCAACTTTGAATTTTTCTAATTTTTTTTTTTTAATTTGACAGAGGGAGATCACAAGTAGGCAGAGAGGCAGGCAGAGAGAGAAGAGGAAGCAGGCTCCCTGCTGAGCAGATGCGGGGCTCAGTCTCAAGACCTGAGATCATGACCTGAGCCAAAGGCAGAGGCTTTGACCCACTGAGCCACCCAGGCACCCCCAACTTTGAATTTTTTACAATTCAAGTCTAAATGGCATTACTCCTGCAAGCAGAAAATGGAAAGTTGTGAGTCTTTTTGTTTTGTTTTAATTTTCCCTTTCCTTTGTTTGGCTCTCTGGAGAATGGGGGTAAGGGGAACTGAGAGAGGCAAAAATTGCACTATCTCCAGTAACTAGGAACAGGGGCAACTTTCTAACTTCCATTGTGATAAATCATTCCCTCCCCCTTTTCTTATTCTCTGATGGCCCTTCCTTTCTGGATTCTGAAACTTAACAAATTTTTACCTCAAACTGAATGGATCAATCAATTCTCATGCCTTTACCCTCCTATTGGAGCACAAGGTCCTAGAAAACAAAGGACTCAATTCATCTCTAAGCCTCCACCGCACAAAGGATAATGCCTGTACACAGTGTTCTGGGGAGCTTCAGCAAGCATATTAGAACTTTCAAAAATAATTTTTATTGTTAAAGATTTTTAAATGGCTTGGGTTGTAAAAGTCTATCCGTACAAAAAAATAAAAAATGTCTGTCTTCCTCCCATTCTGAATTCTCAGTTCCCCAGGAAATTATTTATTTATTATATTATTTATTATTATTTATTATAAGAAGATTGGAAGTCAGCATTACAGAGCTGTTCTGGTACTCTCCAATGTCAGGCACCCATGTCTCTCTGCTCTTAGCATTCTACCAGACATGGCCTCATTCCAAATTCACTGCATAGTCCAAGATGGTAGGTCCAACTTCAGCTACTATGTCCATATTCCAGTCAACAAAAAGGGAAGAAAGGGAGAAAGGCACGCCCTCTCTCTACATGTACTACCCAGAAACTGTGCATACTACTTACACTTACAACTTAGTTATACTTTGTTCCAAATAAAGCTAAGAACTGCAGTTTTTACTCCAGGCATCCACGTGCCCACCATAAATTATGAATTCTTTTACTACAGTGTATGGGAGAAAACAGAGTTGGAAATAACAGTCTCTACCATTTCTTACAATCTTTCGCAAGTCAAACAAAACAGCAAAGAACATCCTTATGTATTTGCCTTTTGTACACTTATGTGAGAGTATCTTTGCACAAATTATAAGAATAGGGAAGGTTTTAGAGACCCTATTCCAGTTCCCTTGTTTTATGGATGAGGATTAAGATTCAAAGAGGTGAAGTAACTTGCCAAAAGTCATATAACTAGCTCCCAACAGAGTAGGGATGCCAGATAAAATTAAGGACATACAATAAAACTTGAATTTCAGGTAAACAAACAATTTTTTAGTATAATGTCATATGTAATACTTGGGACATACTTACACTGAAAAATTATCTCGTGTTTATCTGAAATTCAAATTTAACTGGATGTCCTGTATTTTTATTTACTAATTCTAGCAACTCTACAGCAGAGCTTTAGAATTTAAATCTTTTGACTTTAGCCCACTGGTTCTCCTATATACAACGTGGCCATGTCACATGGATACTTAGTTAATAAATAAAGTAGAGCACGCCAATAATTCACAGACAAAGAATATACCTTCCCACCAAAGATTAGCCTTATAAGGGATCAGACATCATGGTATCCATGCAATATGCTTAAATTAACTGAGTCTCTATGTCATCAATACACAGATAACAGAACAACTATTCCACAGAGGTTTCAATAAATCCAACAGCCACTAAAGCATACGTGCTCCTATTTAATATAAAATTAGCCTTAAATTAATGCAGATATCCAAAGGCTCAAAGTAGGCAAATCTTGCCAGACTTCTGGTTTTTTACACATATAGAGAAGAACACAAGGATGGAATACAGACATGCTACAGCATTTAGAACTCCTCTGAAATTTAGTAGTCACTTCATAGGAGTGATAATGACTGGGAATGGGGAACTAAACTGAAAATTACAATTATGCCAGCAAATATATTTCGTTTCATTCTCTATATATGGTTTAAAAATTTTAAACCTAACAAATTAAGACCTCTTCATATTCTCTCTTCCTGATTATAAATAAACAGCTCTGCAAAGTTTTTCATATCACAAGATTTTATAGGCATACCCACATTTTATAACAAAGAAATCAAGAACTGTAGCTCTAAGCGTATTTTTCATGCTGTTATGTACATTTTCCTAAAAGAGAACTACATGAAAACTTCCCAAAATTTTGCAAACAGTATTAAAAAAAAAAAAAAAACCACCTGATTGTTATCCAGTCTCTAGATTCAGCTACCAATTCCAGAAAACACAAAGAAGAAAGCAACATTTTAAAGTCTGCAGGGATGCAATCAACAAAATCCAGGCCACAGGAATCTCAATAGGACAAACAACCTGGTCTCTTCAGTATCTAAATAACAAATGGAAAAAAAGTAAATGACACTTAGAAGGCATCATCCAATCACAAAGTGTGATCCTTAAACAAACAAACGAAAAAAAAAAACTGTGATCCTTATTTAAACTCTGATTCAAACTGTTTTAAAAAAAACAAATCAGGGGCGCCTGTGTGGCTCAGTCAGTTAAGCATCTGCCTCTTGATTTCAGCTCAGGTCATGATCTCAGGGTCTTGAGATCAAGCCCAGCATGGGACTCTGGGCTTAGCGCAGAGTCTGCTAGAGATTCTCTTCTCCCTTCTCCCTCTGCTATGTGCACGCTTGCTCTGTCCCTCAAATAAATAAACAGCTTTAAAAAACAAACATAAAAACAAAACAAAACTATGGCACCAATGAGAAGATTAAAAATTTGAACACTGCCTGAATATTTGGTAGTATTAAAAAAGTATTGTTAATTTTTCAGTGCATGTGATAATGTTACAGGATTTCTATTCCCTTAGAGTCAGCAGTTCTTGGTCATGCCACTTCAAAGAATGAGGAGGTAGACCAGATAAAGAGTGGTGGGCAGCAAGGCACAGTTTATTGAGAAATAGTACAAAGCTCCCAGAGAGGAAGGGGATGCAAAAGGGCCGTTTTGTCATTCAAATCTAGGGGGTTTTATAAGCTCTTCTGTGGAACTATCTTGAGCATCCTGAGTGTGGGCCCCCTGTGGATTGGCTGCAAAGGTGTGCCAATCAAGGCTTTCATCACCCACCTGTCTACCTATGGGGTTATTATTCATGTATAGATGATCTTTTGGGCTGACATTTGGAGACTAATTGCCTCAACTTGTGATAGTGATCAATGTTTTATGGCTAATTGTTTTGTTTCAGGATGTTCTGCAAAAGTCACTTCTATAGAGGCTGCTAGACAAGATGCTATGGTGGTTTTGTCTAAGCTGTAAAACAGGATGCTAGTGTGAGTTTGTCTTAGCTGTCCCAGCTCCCTGTTTTCTTGTTGGGGACCCTGGCCTTGACTACCTAATTGTCCAACGAACTCCTAACAATAATAGCATTATATTAGAACTTGTTTAAAATCTTTATCTTTTAGAGATAAAAGATAAAATATTTACGAATAAACCGATCGAATGTCTGTACTCTGCCTCAAACCAACACAGGAGGACGAAGTAGGTGGGTGAGGATAAGGCAGGAGTGTCCACAGGTTGATGGACTAGGAAAAGATTATAAGTACACAGGGAGACATTACACTATTTTCTGTTTATATTTCTGCGTGTTTGAGATTCTCCATATTTTTTTTAAATGTCTAGTACATCCCAAAAAAATTAAACTAAAACCTGAGGATAGTTGCAAATATCTGAAATATGATAATATTCCATCAGAAAAAATAATTTAAACAATCCACTATTTCAGATCTTATTGTGAACAATACATTAATTCAGATAAAACCTTTTGTCTTGAATATTTTTCAGAAGGGCTTGACTCACCTGTTATGAATTAAATGAGGAAAAATACAAGTTAAGGTAATTTCAAATACATACAAATTTCCTACAAGCCAGCAAAATCAAGACCTCTCTCCTAAAAAGCAATTATTATGCTCCACCAAAAAAATTGTAAACAAAACTCTATCAATTTTTTAATATTTGCATTTACTATGTTCAATACTCTGTAATCCAGTTTTTAGTCTGATATATAATTAGAACATCAATCAAATATCAAAAGAAGAATAAGTTAGTCTGATTTTAATAGAAGCTAAGAAACCTAAGCTCCAAGCACTTTTTTTATAAAAGGTTCCTAGTGAGAAACCACAACAGCCATACCCTGAAATAATTTTTATCAGCCTTATCAGCCATAACCTTGAAAAAAATAAAAAAATAAAAGCTCCCTACTCTTGGATCTTCTTTCAGTTTGTTTTCTCTCCCAAACAATTACCTGAAAAGAGGGAAGAAGGCAAGTCCCAAGGTTGTGCAATCTAAACAACGCCTGGGGGAAACAGCCTGTGAATTCTTCTAGCTTACTTAAACTTTTATATCACAAAAGCTCAAATAATTTTAAATTAGGCCAGTGCCAACCTGGAGGCATTAAACACAGAGTGTCTTTTTGCAAACAAAGCATCAATTTCAGTCTAGGCATCTTGTAAAATAAGTAGACTGCTCAGGAATTACTCTCACTTTACACATGAAGAAACTGCAACACTGAATTAACAGATTTGTCAAATGAGAAGAGTCAAGGAGTACCTGACTTAAACTCAAATCCCCTGACAACTAGTCCTAATATTTGCCCATTCCCCCCAAATGTAAACACATGGTCATATGTGCAAATCTTCTGCAAAAATAATAACTATTCTGTAACCTGATCAATATTTTTTCTATCATCAAAATCCTTCCATTCATCAAGGTCCACCTTACTATGCAAATGACTGCAGAATATTCCATGGCAGAAATGTACCATAATTAATTTAGCCAATCCTTTAAATTGGACATTTATATCTTTGCCATAACAAACAATGCTATATAATGCATGTCCAAATATGCATATCTACATGAATCTGCTCCATTATTTCTCCAGGATAAATTCTTAGAAGTAGAGGAACTTGTGGGCAAAGGGTATGCCCTTTTAAAATATGGGTTTTAACAACACATTGTTCCCAGGAGGGCTGGGGTAACTTAGAGCCCCCACTAACAGTAATTAAGGTCCATTTTACCACTCTGCCTACTACTGCGCATTAGCTTTCTCTTTAAACTTCGGCAATATGGGGGCATCTGGGTGGCTCAGTTGGTTAAGCAGCTGCTTTCGGCTCGGGTCATGATCCTAGAGACCTGGGATCAAGCCCCACATCCAGGGAGCCTGCTTTCCTCCTGGCTTGTGCTTGCTCTCTGTCTCTCACTCGCTTGCTCACTGTATGTCAAATAAATAAATACAATCTTTAAAAGAAAAAAAAGAATATAGATGGCAGTATTTAAAAATAAATAAATAAGGGACGCCTGAGTGGCTCAGTCGGTTAAGCGGCTGCCTTCGGCTCAGGTCATGATCTCAGGGTCCTGGGTTCAAGTACTGCATTGGGCTCCTTGCTCATCGGGGAGTCTGCTTCTCTCTCTGCCACTGCCTGCCTCTCTGCCTACTTGTAATAATCTCTCTCTCTGACAAATAAAAAATCTTTTAAATAAATAAATAAATAAACTTTGGCAATATGATAGCTGAAAATAATCTCATTACTTTAGCCTGCATTTATTTTTATCAGTAGTAAGGTTACTAGCTTTCCCTGAATCTTTTTCCCTCCTGGGAATTGCCTGTCCATGTTTTTCACTAAGTTCTCTACTTCATTGTTAATCTTATTATTGATTTATAAAAGCTCTCTATATATTAAGGCAAGGTTCCTTTACCTCAGCATTATTGACACTTGGGGCTACATAATTCTTTGTTGTGGGGGACTGTCCTGAGTATTGCAGGATGTTTAGCAGCATCCCTGGCCTCAACCCACTAAATGCCAGTAGCATTCCCTCCAGCTGTGACAACCAAAAATGTCTCCAGGTGTTGCCTCTGGAGAGCAAAACAGCCCCTGGAGAGCAAAACAGTGTTACATAGATTAACTCTGTTCCAATTACTTGCTATAGCCTCTTGGATACTAGTACTCCCCACTTCCCATCCAATAGGAGTGTCCCTTCTTTAGTATCCTTTGAAGATTCTTTACAGACTTGATTACTAATTTTCCAGGCAGCTGTCTCAATATTGAATGACTATAATTGCTCCAAAACTCATAAAACTAAAATGAAGTCTAAATCACTTTAAGTTTCAATCATTAATTTTATACTACCTTGATCTCTACTGTTTAGCACAGTAGCTACTAGCTACATATAACTATTTAAATTTAAATTAAGTGAAATTAAATATAATTTAAAATTCAGTTCCTCACACTACCCACATTTCAAGTACTCAATAGCACATGTGGCAGGTGGCTACCATATTGGACAGCACAGATATAGAACATCCCCATCACCTCAGAATGTTCCACTACACAGCACTGCTCTAGAACATTTGCCACTCAAAGTGTGGTCCAAGAACCAGCAGCAGCGGCATCATGTAAATACTTATTAGAAATAAAGAGTCTTAGACCCCACCCCAGACCTACTAAATCAGGATCTTCATTTTAACAAAATCCCCAGGTGATTTACGTACACTCAGAAGTTTGAGAAGCATTGTACTGGGAGACTGAAATATCTGAGGTCATTTACCAAAAGCGCTTTCTTCAACAAATGCTTACTTCTCCAGACTAAACATCCTCAGTTTTTCATCATATGACCTAGTTTCCAATCTCCACTGATCCAACTCTTCATTGCCCTCTATAATCTTCTTGTCTATAAAGGACAGAAGGTGAGGCCATGCTTCAGGAGAGGTCAGAAAATGAGACATTACCTTCTTTGAGCTGAATATAAGGTTCCTTTCAATGTTGTCTCAGTGTGCATTAGTTTTGTCCTTATTTTGTAATTTCCCATCAGTTAGATCACACTAGAGGCATGTAATAAACTTAAGGCCAACAGGTTCCTTGCCTTCTTCATGTGAAGTCACACATTTCAGAAACCTTTACAGATGCTTGTTTAAACTGATGTTCAGAAAGTACAATTACCTATATTAAATTTAACCTTATTGGCTTCTTTTGGTTTTATCTACCAAATTCCTAATGTGTCCCAATTCTTTCATCCAACTTTGAAAACTTGACGAGCATGCCTATTTCTTCCTCCAAACACTCAAAAATGTTAAACAGGAGGAAATCCCAAATAGAGACCTAGAGTCCAACAGAATCTTCTTCCCCCTGCCTATGTCAATCTACTGAGATTCTTAGGTATATTTCTAGACCAGTCATTAATCTGCCTAACCGACCTGATACTTGAAATCACTTCCTAACTCCAAAGTGTGTTGCTTCAAAAACCAATAGAATTCTTCTAGCAAAAGAAAAAAATTATGATGTTAGATTTATATTGTTTTAAAGATTGAAGACCAGCTAATTTTTCCCAAATCCTCTCTCACTACCAATACTTTATAATAAAAGCATGATACTCTCTTTTCTATCCAGTCTCCAAATTAGGTCAACCAAAATGACTGCCTTTTCATCAAGATACATTCATTTACAATGAAATAAATAATCAAAAGTAGTCTTAACACCTAACCTGTATCTGTGATGGGATCAACTCTCCACTGCACAAATGTGGTTTACCCAGAGAATATCTTATTGCTTATATCAATGACTCAGTTGTCTTTAAGTCTTACCATGTTCTCATTTTTACAAATACGTTCCACATAGATGAATGAATGATGTGCCCATGAAGAAAAATACTAGCTGGGCGCCTGGGTGGCTCAGTGGGTTAAAGCCTCTGCCTTCGGCTCAGGTCATGATCTCAGGGTCCTGGGATCGAGGCCCGCATCGGGCTCTCTGCTCTGCAGGGAGCCTGCTTCCTCCTCTCTCTGCCTGCCTCTCTGCCTACTTGTAATCTCTCTCTCTGTGTCAAGTAAATAAATAAAATCTTAAAAAAAAAAAAAGAAAAAAAAAGAAAAAGAAAAATACTAGCCATATGACAACACCTGTGAGATGGCCTCTTATTTTCTAATACTTTTTTTTTTTTGCCCCAGGGGTACAGGTCTGTGAATCATCAGGTTTACACCTTCCACAGCTATTTTCAAATATGTTTAAATTATTTTTATTCATCCACTAATTTTAGTTTTAAAATTTTTATAGCCTTAAACTTTTATCCTTTTCACATCTTTCTATATCTTTTCTGAGTCATCCCTAGAAATTTCCTATTCATGTTGCCCTAATAATACAACAAATCGAACAACTGGGGGGTGGCAGGGTAGGGATAGGGTGGATGGGTTATGGACATTGGGGAGGGTTTGTGCNGAACAACTGGGGGGTGGGAGGGTAGGGATAGGGTGGATGGGTTATGGACATTGGGGAGGGTTTGTGCTTTGGTGAATGCTGTGAAAGATGTAAGCCTGATGATTCACAGACCTGTACCCCTTGGGCAAATAATATAAAATTAAAAAAAAATACAACAAATCGAACATATGCACTAGGAGATTATATAGCAAATGATTCTCACAAGGGAGATGACTTGGGTGATTCAAAGATTCATATGCAAGATTTCCTCCTTGAAAGACTAATAATCCAGTGGGGGTGGGGTGGAGGGGAAATACTTGGACACCAATAATTATGATAGAAAGCAATATGCAGAACATGCTATGTAAGTAATACAATCAATAAGCTATTAAAAAAATCAGAGGAGGAACCACTCAATTTCTGACTGGGATAATTAGAAGGGGGTGAAAAAACTTCTCAGAGAGAATAGAATTTGTAGTTCTATTTGAAAGATGGATAGGATTTCAAGATGTAGGTGAGGAGATCTAGAGACTAGTCCTGCCCAACCAAGCAAAGGTGCAGAACAAGGGAGGTGCAAATACAAATGCATCTGCTTTGGCCAAAGTAATGGATAGATAGTGGGAAACTAGGCAGAAAAGGCCAGAGATCATGTGGTGGACATATCTGATGATTAGGAAAGAATGAATCAATCTTGACTGGGCAGTGGCCCTAAGCAATGTCACTATCTCTACAATATCTAAGCGTGTCTATTATCAGGGCTGACTGAAGAGGAGTATCAATGACAATTTATTTATAATATATGGCATAAGATACAACAACTCCCATGTCATTAAATATTCTTCAGTTTTTAAATGTTTGGTTGGCATTTAGTAATATAATAATACAGATATCCTTTACTGTTGGATATTTAGGTTAGTTCTAATGTTTTGTTAATACTTAAAATAGAACAATTGTGATGAACATCTTTTTACTTTGTGTTCATGTAATTCCTAGAAGAGGAATTACTGGTGAAAAGATAAGAATATTCTTAAGACTCTCAATACACATTTACCAATTTCATATCACAAAACAGGTACCCATTTAAACCTCCAACACTGGTATGTATGTTTGTTCATTATATGTGACTATATCCATCTCACCAAAAAAAAAGGGGGGGGGCTTCTGAATACTCTGCCTCCTTCCTCAATAGTGTGAGGAATCACACCAGAGAGAAGAGGGTCTACTGCCCCAGGGAGGTGCAAAAAGGAGCCAAGGTACAGTTAATTCTGCTTTCTCCATATGACTGTGACTCCTCAATAGGCAACCCAGGACCTCACACCCAGGCTGACTTCACGGGTATGACCTGTGGGGCCGAGCCTCATAGGGCCCCAGGCTTAGAAGAGCCCCATGTTTAGTTTAATGTCTGTTGTCCAATAATTTTTTAACAAGGCCCTGCATTTTCATTTTGCACTGAGTCCCCAAGATTAGCCAGTCTTGTTCATACCCCACAGTGCCTAGGAGGGTGTGTGGCACATAAGAGATATTCAAAATTTCCCCCAATTAGCACAATATTATTGTGTTTATGGGAAAGGGGGAAGAGAAAAATCAAACTAAATCCACATTAATTGCATCCTTAAAGAGTATACATTTTTCAAAAAAGTCATTATCAAATTACCTTTTAATTTCATTATTATACAGTTCAAGGGAACAATTAAGTTAAATCAAAGTCACAGAAATTTGAAGAGTCATGGAAAGAAAAAAGTAAACAAAGTTTTAAAAACCTAGAGAGACAATAATTCAGAAAAACATTAAATTCAAAGTCAATGAGACTTTGGCATTTGCTATGACTATATCATCTTCCCAGTAGGTTCTTGAACTAAATAAATGTGATTTCTGCTTGGAAATTTTCCTGGAGGCCATCTGGAAAATTAAGACAGACAGGATAAGTGTCTTTTTATTATTCTGAGCCACATAAAACAATTGCTCTCAGGAGCCGATAAAAACTATTCCAGAGGAACCCAGACCACTAATCTTGCTACCCTCAACAACTTTCCCCAACCTCCAAATTTAATAGACCATTAGTATCCCTAGTGCGAACACTGCCCTTTTCCCAAGTTTTATTTAAAGCTTAGATGATCAAAAAGTATTTGAAATCTGCAGATGGATTCACCGAAGGGAGGCCCCAGACTTCTTAAGGCCAGAAGCAGTTTCAAGTTTAAGTTCAAGTCCACATCCTTCTCACCTCCTTACTCCCATCCCAACTCCTATCCTGACAATCTCAAGAGCACATTCTTAAATCTGGTCTTGGATCAATCGCTTCTGAACTACATTCTTAAGAATGCTGATTTCTGGGCCCTATGCCTGACCTTCTGAATCAATATATCTAGCAGAATGAAGAAACTGATTCTTTGACCAACATTGCCTGAGTCTATGCACAAACCAGAGCTTCTCCCTTCATTGTCCACACACGTCATGTGGGGATCTTATTAAAATGCAGGTTCTGATTCACTAGATCTGGGTAGAGGTTTGAGAGTCTCACCCCAGTTGCACATTAGAGTGTACAGCCCAATTCTGATTCCCAACTCAATCAGAATCCCTATAATAGAGCCCAGGCAACACCCTGAAACTCAGGGTAGATACACCCTGAGTCTCAGTTTCCCTCCCTACAAAATGAGAATAATACCCACATGAGATACCACTCATCACTAGTCAGCTCCCAAACCCCCTGCTCTCCCATCATGCTGTCCTTCACTTTGGAGCCTTTGCAGACACGATTCCTCCACTGCCAGCTACCCCCTCATTGTTGACCTCGTTAAACCCTACTCTCTGTCTTCACACTGAAGCTCAAATGTCACCTCTGCTGGAAAGACTTCCTGACTAGCCCCCAGTGCAAATCCAAATGAGGTTCCGGCATTTATACTGTTCATAGCACCCTGAACATCCTTCAGAGCATCACATATTTTGCAATGATGTGTTTTTGTACAAGTAAAGGAATAATATCCAACTCGCCCCACCAGTCTTGGCGGGTCACAGATCCCAGGCCTTGTCTTATCACTATAACCTCCACAGCATCCCAGCACTTCACCCTACCAAATGTTTTGTTTTTTAGATTTTATTTATTTGACAGAGAGAGAGAGACAGCGAGAGAAGGAACACAAACAGTGGGAGTGAGAGAGGGAGAAGCAGGCCTCCCGCAGAGCAGGGAGCCCGATGCGGGGCTTGATCCCAGGACTCTGGGATCATGACCTGAGCCCAAGGCAGACGCTTAACGACTAAGCCACCCAGGTGCCCCCACCCAAACAAATATTAATGTCGGATGAGTTACCTCACTGTGCCAGCCTCTGCTCTCAGCATTTTACAAGATTCAATTAATTTCATCTTCACACAATCTTACAAGATAGGTGCCATTATTGTCTCTATTTTATGGATGAGAAACTGAAGCAATTAGAGAGACTAAGTCGCTTGCCCAAGGAGTCACAACTGGAGGCTCCTAGTGGAGGAAACAAGATTTGAATCCAAGTCGTCTGGGTTAAGAAAGGGAAAGGGGCACAATGGGGACTACAGATGTTCCCTGGAGATTTTTCCTTTTCTTTCTTTTTCTTTCTTGCTTCCTTTCCTTGCTCCTTCCTTCCCTCCTTTCTCTCTCTTCTTTATCTCTCTCTCTCTCTCTCTCTCTCTCTCTCTCTCTCTCNTGTTCCCTGGAGATTTTTCCTTTTCTTTCTTTTTCTTTCTTGCTTCCTTTCCTTGCTCCTTCCTTCCCTCCTTCTCTCTCTCTTCTTTATCTCTCTCTCTCTCTCTCTCTCACACACACACACACACACACACTTTATAATGGTCACAATGCAGGGGCAGCCACAGCTCATTTATTCTATTTACATGGTAGGTACCTTAGTTCATGCTCATTCTTTTAAAACAAATGTACTGACAAGTCCCTGCTCCGATGGAGGCATTCTGGAAATATGTGAGTAACAGACTCGATGTACCTATTACCACACAGGTAACAGGGGAATAAGCAAACAAGGAAACGGTTAAATGCACGGTGGAATTAAATGTGGTGGTGAGGTAGGGTCGGCAGGCTCCTTCGCAAACCGTCAGGAAGGCGGGCCTCTCTGAAGAGGTGTGGTCGAGATGGAACCTGGAGGGGACACAAGCCAGTTCTTCCCGCGGGACGAGTGGGCAAGGTGGGAGAAGAGACGCAGGCAGAGGCCCAAAGCACCACTCTGCGGCCACGCCTGAGAAGCGAGGGCCGTCGCTGTGACGGTCGCTGAGGGACGAAGAGACGGGAACAGGATAAAGCGCGTGGGCTGGCTAGGCCACATGGCACCTCCAGATTCACGAATTTTTTCAGCCATGTGATCACCAATCTAGTCACCGAAATCTTTACCAGCGGATTCACGTACCCTTCACCGTGTTCTGGTCCCCGTCCGCTGAGTGGAGGCGCCAGGAGCTTGCAGGCTTTGCCGCCACGACCCACCCGCTTTCGCTCATTGGTGCAGAGCCCGGCACGTGACCCGAGCATATCCAATCCATGGCCAGCCCTCAACCGGAGACAGCGCCTAGTGCAAGCCTTCGGCTCACCCCAGGGGGCGTGGCATTTAGAGGAGCCCATCAGATTCCACCGGGAACTTAACGCCAACGGTGGAAAGGAAAGAACAAATTAAATTAGTTAAACGTGAGGAGAAACGTGCGTGGGGAGAGAAAAGTAACTGTGGAGAAAATAGGTTAATAAGAGGACTCGAGTAAATATTTAAAACCCCTATTCCTCTCCCTCTAGTGTGGCCATGTATTCTCAACTCCAAGCCCCAGCTAGACCTTGGTTCTTACCAGATTTCTGGAAGAATCTAGCCCTCTTAATACCATTTGAGTAACAATATCACTTATTGAAGACTTACTCTGCGCTTTGCGTTAAGGGCTTTCCATGCTGTCTCACATAGTCTTCGCCAGCATGTATTAAAGCAAGAATCACTATCCCTGTGCTTACACCTAAAGAGGCATCTCCAAGAAGCTGAGTTACTTATCCAAAGTGATAATAAAGCTGTAATGGGCAGATCTGGGACTCCAAAAGTCTGTACTATTAACCACTATGATTAGCTGATTCTTATTTTTCTTAAAACAAAGCCTCATTTACTAGAGTTGGTCTGAGTGAGGCTCTGTTCCCTATAGATGGAACAGAGTAGCCTTTTCAAGTGTCCAAGTATCTATCAGTGCTGGTAATTAGAGTGATGGATTTTTAAAAAATTATGTGCAAAGCTGTATCCAAAATGTCAAATTTCTGGATATATATAGAGCAAACTGATTTTAATCTATGTCCATGCATTATAGAATATAAATTTAGTAAATAAACCTTGGTGAAAGATCTAAAGACAGATAATAAAGTATGCATGCATTAAATGTACCATGCAATGTGATACATAAATAAAGCCGAATGAATAAATTAACAAAATTATTCCATAGACAGCTTTACCCACGATTCTTTATTCCTATAGTAATAATGACTAACATTTACTGGACACTTACTCTGTGCCAAGTTTCATGCTAAGCACTCTGTATATTATCTCATTTAAACCTCTCTATTGGGAAAATAGTAAAATAACCCAAGTTTATAGATGCAAAAATAGAAACTCAAAGAGAGACCAAATGGCCAATTTTGATTTTCGAGGCAAAATTTAAATGCAGGTATATCTGCCTCTGGAAGACTTGTCCTTGACTACTTCAAGCAATTAGCACACCTCAATGTCATATACTGTGTTGTGGTGGTTTATCTGAAGATCCGTCCTGCACTACATACTCACCTTTGAAGAGTTTATGGACTCTCCTATTCACCTCTATCTCCTTCTTGCTTAAAATAGAATAGGAATATAATATTAATACAAAGTAATTAGTTTATCTATTTTTAAAACAAGACTTAGTCCAATAATCACTCCTGCTGACTCTAGGCTATTGGGTGGATTTTGCAAAGTACTGAATTTTCACGGAAAATAAAATCAGGATCCAGAAAACCAAACTTCATTTTAGATACAAAAATTGAACTGCAGTCAGTCTACACACAGGAGACTGCTAAGACTTCAGTTTCTTATTAACAGATTGATTTATGACAACTCTGTGCCACTCAGAGAAGAGGGAAAAAACTGAGCATCTCTGAAAATTTTTCATAAAAATTATCTGTAAATAACGAGAAAGATGTTGAAATATTAACGCCTCCTCCATGAGCACATCAAAATGCTCCCTCAGCCACCTTCCATCTGCTTGCCCGCCTCTTCCAACGTGAGCACAGACACGCTCCGTTTTCAGCTTATTTGATGTCTAAAAAGATTAAGCCAAAAATTGTTTCAGCACACTGGAAAGTTATAATCCTCACATTTCAGACACATTTGGACATCCTAATTTAAAATATGGTGGAAAAATAGCATACTTGTGGGTTGTTCCTTGTCATATTTTAAATGCATTCCTGTAAAATGTATTTCTCTATTAAAATCATGGCATAAACTTAACTTCTAAGTGGAAGTAATAACAGCAACAGCAATAATAATAGCGGCTAACACTAACATAACATGGTTCTAAATACTTTACAGTTACTCACTTAATAATCCTGTAATGTTCCTATTACTAGCTCCATTTTACAGAGTATAAATCTGAGGCCCAGAGGCATTCAGTGACTTGTTCAAGGTCACAGGGCTGATGGTAGCAGAGCCACTGCTTGAAACCAGGGGTCTTGACTCCACATACTATGTCCTTACCCACTGTATCAATCTACCCAGGAGGCGTTAGCCACTACCTAGCTTTAATCCTTTCTTTTCCAATATCTTTTGTCATTGTCATATTACAGCAGATAAAAAGCTGGATCATGACTGTAGTAGGTTGAATTGTGGCCTCAAAAAAGATATGTCTAAGTCCTTACCCCACCCCCACACCTGTGAATGTGACCTTATTTGGAAGAAAAGTCTTTGCAGATATAATTCAAATTAGAGATCTTGAGATGAGATCTTCCCAGATTTAGGGCAAGCCCTAAATCCAAAGACAAGTGTCCTCATGAGAGGAAGACAGATAGAGATTTGAGACACAGAGACACAGGGGAGAAGGTGATGTGAGGTCAGAAGCAAAGATTGGAGTGATGTGTCTACAAGCCAAGGAATGCCAAGGGTTACTGACAGCCAACAGAAGCTAAGAGAAAAGCATGGAATGTATTCTCCCTCCAAACCTCCAGAGGGAACCAACCCTGCATACACCTTGACTTTGGATTTCTGGTTCCCACAGGTGTGAGAAAATAAATTCCTGCTGTGAAATTTAGCCACCAAGTTAGTGGCCATTTATTATAGTAGCCCCAAGAGGCTAATACAGTGAGTCTTGGGCCCAGTATATATATAACCAGTATATAACTCTGAACAGAAATCACATCCTCACTTTATAGATCGGGGAAACTGAGGTTCAGAATGAGGAATTCATTAGCATGCTGTCAATCACACAACAGGTTTGTGGCAGAGCCAAGACAGGCTCTAAGCTACATGCTGGTCTCCCAATTCCTGAGCCAACTCCCTCTTCTTAACCCACCTCTTTGAGAGACAGAATTATATATGCACTTTAGAACCTGACCACCTATGTTGGTGTCCTTGTTCTGCCATTTGATAGCTGTGTACCTGTTTTCTCATCTGCAAAATGAGAACAGAAATGACAACTACCTCACTGTGTTATTTTGGGGAACAAGTGAGTCAATATATGTGAATGGTGTGCAGTAACTCTCAATAAATGTTAGTTATTACTCTTATTTTATTCCAATATCTATTTAGCTATTGATAAAGGCCTAATTATAAAATCAAGAATATGGGAGTGCCTGGGGGGGGGGGAACCTGATAGACACATTAGCAAGGTTTATCACTATGTGTAGAAATTTGTTACAAACCTTATTTCCCAATTTCTTATGAAGGTGTTGGACATCAAAAGGTAATGTCCATCATCCTTGACTTACACCTCTCTGACAGTCTTCAGTGGCCCTACTCCCAATATGACTGACCAGTGACCAGGGCATTGACCAGAATTTGTGTCCTAGCAAAAGGAACACAGCCATGCCCCACATCCTCTGTCCCACTTGTGCAGACCCAAAACAGCAAGCTGCCCCTCGCCTCCCATCTGCTTCCTGGTCTCCCATGGTGACCACTCCTGAAAACACTGCTTTCTTAGGCAGTTCTGCCATCCACCCAACTTTCCAGCTATGGAAACCAGTAAAGCAGGCAGGGCCTTTCCCCATCTGGAAGGACAGGGCCCTGCCCACTTTCCTTTACCCTTTCACCTCCGGGTATCCATGTAGCAAGCACAGCAGAACCTCCTTCTCTTGCTAACCTTGATTTCCCCCTGAGCATGGTGGCTACATGGAATCAACATGCAGCAGGCATAGCCATCTGAAGGTCTGATGGGGAAGGAATGGCAAGCTCTCTCACTTAGTCAAAAAATCCCTGCATGGAGGGATACTGAGCCCAACCTCAGGCATTAATAAAGCCATACTGTGTTTCTCTTTTGACTTCTGGTCTTTAGGTGAATATCCCTTTTTGGTCAGACCCTGGATAGGGGCAGAAAGAACAGTAGCACTCAGACACCAAAACCCCACCCAAACTCCTAACAACTTCATATTATCTTCTGATGGAAGTGTACAATAAGCTCAGTTTTTTCAAAGAATAATGTTCATTATAAAGTGTCCTCCAATGTATTGAACTTCGTATTAGTCATCTGAATGATAATGCACACTTGAAGAATACCAGGAAAATGAAACACTTGGGGAAATTAAAGCCATTTCTCCCCTAAATCAAATAACCAGCAGTTTTTTATAATGGTTATCCTGCTCTAATTATAGCGCTGGAGCCACACACACACACACACACACACACACACACACACACACACACACACACACACACAGACTATACTCCTTGTCGTATCTATCCCTATATAAAATCCAAGCCAGCTGCTGGAATTAAGCTAAATAGTATTGGAATCAACAGTGTCCTTAGGAAACATAGGGCTGGGATGCTGATTTCATCACAATTCTATTGCCTGTACTTTTTCCAGGAAGTTCAAGAACCATGAGCAGCTGTAGAAATCCAAGTCATCAGAAAAGCAAACAAAGGCAGCGCCTCTCCTGCAAAGCAAATTCCCTAAAAGGGCCTCAGCGTCTGCCTCCTTAGCATAAAGGGCAAGCCCTTAATCTATGGTGAATTTTTAATACTTCTCTCTTCCTTTTTGTTCCAGTCATTTGGGAAACATGATCCCTTTTACTCCAGGCCAGATTTTAAGAATTAACCAATGCCTGACACACCTTACCCATTTCTCCTTCCCCAAATATCAAAAGGAGGTCCTTTCCCATTTCCAAACCTGGGTGGGTGGCTGATAAACTCCTACAAGCCAGGAGAATTATGATGACGGCTGCCACCCCCTCACAGTAGGGTCAGGATTTCATCCAAGTCTCTGAGACCCAAAGATGCTCATATCTTATTAATATCTTGAATTTGAAAATGTCCACCATTTCACCTTCAAACTAATAATGTATACCTGTCAACGAAGAAGTAGACTAGAGCAACCTGGAGAGACAACCTCCTGGCTAAGGCAAGCAATAATTATTTAATTCCAGCTCCCTCAGTTCAGGGCTACCAGATGTGCCCGGTGTTGAAAAAAATTCAGAAGTCCAGGTTTTACATGAAGTCTCCCAGTGTTATAATGCTGGCAACTAGTTCCCAAGGTCACACGGCCAAATTATGGCAGAGTGAGGACTAGATCCAGGTCTCCTGACTTCACAAAGCCCAAAAGGTCTTGGCTCAGTATATACTTGTGTATTTTACTCAATAGTATTTATTAAGCAATCACTATATTCAGGGATATTATTTTAATAAGTAGATGGATGGTGGGACAGCCAGATATTTATGAAGGAACTAAAGAATAAAGCAGAAGAAGAAAGAAGGAAGACGAAGGAAGAAGGGAGGAGGAAGAAGGGAGAAGGGAGAAGTAGGGAGAAGAAGCAGAAACAGAAGAAGAGGAAGAACAAGAACAAGAACAAGAAGGGGAGGAGGAGGAGGAGGAGAAGAAGGAGGAGGAGGAGGAGGAGAAGAAGAAAGCAAAACATATTCCCAAGTCTACAACATACATTTTTTAAAAAACTGAGATAGGGGCGCCAGGGTGGCTCAGTTGTTAAGCAGCTGCCTTTGGCTCAGGTCATGATCTCAGGGTCCTGGGATCAAGCCCCACATTGGGCTCCCTGCTCAGCAGGAAGCCTGCTTCTCCCTCTCCCACTCCCCCTGCTGTGTTCCCTCTCTCGCTGTGTCTCTCTTTGTCAAATAAATAAAATCTTTTTAAAATAATAATAAATAAATAAATAAAAATTTAAAACCTGAGATACATGGAGCGGCTGGGTGGCTCAGTTGGTTAAGTGTCTTCAGCTCAGGTCATGATCCTAGAGTTCCAGAGTCCCAGCATCAAGCCCTGCATCGGGCTCCCTGCTCAGCAGGGAGTCTGCTTCTCGCTCGCGCTCTCTCTCTCTCTCTCTCTCTCAAATAAATCATCATACTCATGCTCTCTCTCTCTCAAATAAATAAGTGAAATCTTTAAAAAAAAACTGAGATACAACATTTAATTCATAACTATCATTTTCCTTCCTATAATAATTTTATTTGCAACTGATGTTGAATAGGGAATAGATCACATAGTCTGAAATCTAAGAGTAAGGCAAACACAGAAATCCTGTTTAAGCCAGAGCATCTTCCACTAAGAAACCATGACTGAGGAAGCACTGTAGCTTTAATCCATAGGTAAAACCTCTTCTTGGATTATTTAAGAACAACCCCTTTACTCCTCTGCACTCTTGGGAGCACAGGGTATATTTCTGCAGCGTTTCTATCAGGATAGTAATTAGTATAGCTGAGAAATGCCATCAACAGCAAAAGTAAAATTAGCCTTTACTTGTAAAATGTCTCCTGGGACATACTGGTGGCTCCTCTCTCCACCAAGCAGAGTATTGGGCTTTCTGTGTCATCCCACAGGAAGCAAACTGCCCCATCAGCAGCACCTCAATAAAACCACCAACACATCATACTGACCAGCAACATGTCTTCCTTTCCCTATTTCTTTTTTTTTTTTAAGATTCACCCATTTATTGAGAGAGACAGACAGAGAGAGAGCACAGTAGAGAGAGAGACAGAGGGAGAGAGAAAGAGAGAAAATCTCAAGTAGACTCCCCACTGAGCATGGAGGCCAATGTGGTACTCAATCTGACGACCTTGAAATCACAAGGTGAACCAAAACCAAGAGTTGAACACTTAAACCACTGCACCACCCAGACACCCCTTCCTTTGCCTATTTCAACCATACCTGCCTCATCCTAGCCACATGCTTCCATCAAATTGCACACATAACTCTTTTGCCACTGGAGCACTCCTAATTTCCCTGAAAATTTAGCTTAGATCTGTGGCATGTGTTAGCTAACATGAGCCTTTGAGACCATTTTATTCAATATACTGATGCAACAGGGAAAACTGGGACTTAGGGAGAGGAGGTTATTTGGCCAACATCATACTCTGTTTGGCATCAAAGTGAAATCTAAGATAATTCCTAGTCTGGAGCATTCTTGTTTCACTAAACCAAGCAATCTCTTTAGGTTTAATCTTCTTTTGCTCCACACCTACTCTTTTTTTTTTTTTACTAAAGATTTTATTTATTTATTTGACACAGAGAGAGAGATTACAAGTAGGCAGAGAGGCAGGCAGAGAGACAGGGAGAGGAGGAAGCAGGCTCCCCGCTGAGCAGAGAGCCCGATGCGGGCCTCGATCCCAGGACGCTGAGATCATGACCTGAGCCGAAAGCAGAGGCATTAACCCACTGAGCCACCCAGGCGCCCTCCACACCTACTCTTTATCTAGACCTTTCCTGACCACCTCTTCCCTGGGTTTGAGGAAACTCACCATCGACCCACAGTTGAATTCATCTTCTCCCTTGCCTTTCAGACTTTGTTTCACCAATAACCTTTTTTCTACTGGCCCATTCCCTGCATGGTAAGAATATGGTCAAATGTGTCATGTATTGGTAAGAGGAGATTCCCCAAACTCTGCATCTCCTCCAGTTACCATTCTCAAATCCAAGCTATCTGCAGAAAGAATGTAAAAATCAATATTACCACTTCTAACCCACTGCAACCCAATATCTACTCTCACCACCTCCACAATGTTCTAGCAGACCCCACATGACAGCCAATTCCACCAAACCCACATCCCTACTTAGCGCCACCACTTGGATGAATGAGGCTTTGCAACAAAACATGATCAAAGAACAAACTCCTGATCTCCCCTCATACTAAGCCTGTTTGGCCTCAGTCTTCCCCAGGGACTCAAGCCCAGAACTTGACTCTTTTTGTTTCCCCCACTAGAATGGAAGCTCCATACAGGCAGGAATTTTTGTCTATTATTATACACTAAGCACCTAGCCTAGCACATGGTAGAAGTTCCATATTTGTTGACTTAATCCATTTCAGCCATTCAATCATCATCTGGCTTGACCCCTTGGGGGACACCAGTGACACCTCTAGTGGAAAATGGGTAAACACATGTAAGGCCAATGGAGAGATTTGTGTTAGAGAACTTTGAGCTACCATTCCTTTGGTACAAACTGGTAAAGTGTCATTGTAAGAGTTTTAGTTGGCCAGAGATAATGCAGCAGATGGATTCAATAGACAAAGATTATCAAAACAGGCCAAAGTTTACAAAAATCAATCAATCAAACACCTCCTATGAGCCCTCAGCTTTCTAACTGGTTGGACTAATGTGTGGAATTATCTAGACCTGGAAACCATGTGCCCTTTTTTGGGCAGCTTGAGAGTCTGTCTTTCTTGAGGGTTCAGACAACAGCTTTTATTGGGAAGTCATCCTCATCTTTTTTTCTCTATTACTCCCTACAGTGATATAAAAATTTAGTTTCCATCTCATGCTGCAGAAAATATTTCAATTCAGCCTACCAGAAAAATGTAATGTGATTCTTTTTTTTTTTTTAAAGCATGTGAAAAGTCTGGCTAGGGCCCAAAATTTTCCAGAGCAGCCATCTGCAAAACAACATGAACTGGCTTGAATTCAGCTAAAGGGGTCAATACCTCGGTCAAGAAAACTCTCCTAGCTGCCCCTAAGAACAGGACAACAACAAAACTGTTCCCAAAATTGTGATATGGTATTTCCTTGGCATATAACAATACTTACACATCCAACAATGATAATTTGGAGATCTCTCTCTCTCTCTCTCTCTCTCTCTCTCTCTCTCACACACACACACACACACACACACACACACACACACACTAATAATAGAAAAGGGATGTCAAAGAATTAAGCCAAGGAAAATTAAACTATTCTCAACCCAACAGGCCCATAGTTTCTGCTGGGAATAAGCACCTTTCCCTTTGGACCTTCAACATATTACAGTGGAGCTCTAAAAGTCATCCTTCTGCTATACATGGCAATCCCAGAGGATTTCACAGAGCCAGGAACATATAGGAAAAATCATAGAAACAAAATACAGTTTGTCCCAAAATATGCCTCTGTACCTACAGTTGGGACCTACAGTCCCACAGTTGGAAATCAACTTAATTATATCTTTTAGTGGCAGGGACAAATTTCTTCCTTTTATTATGGGTCTTTTTTTATATATAGGTTTTTATGAGTACAGCATTTTCTCTGCTAGACTAGGTTCTCATGGCAGGAACTGGGACTTCCTCATTTTTGTAACTATAAAGCTTCTAAACAGAGAGCCCTAAATATTCATGGCTCTATCAGTCAAGATGTATTGGGCTATTAGTAACAAAGCCTGAACTCAAATTGGCTTATACAAATTACAGGAAAGTCAGAGATAGAGCAATCTTCAGGTATGGCTCTGATTCTATTTCTCTGCCATTCTTTTAGCACTCTACTTCGCCTATGTGATGCCTTTGTCTTCAGATTGGTTTCCCTCATGGTTATCATCATCATCTATTATTTGGATATTTACTCATGTAGACATGGTACTAAATATTTTTTACATGAACTCCCTCATTTAATCCAAGTAAACTTAAGTCCTATTAAATTTACTCCACTAGCAGTAAATTTACCCCTAAAGTAGGTACTATTACAATACTTATTTCACAAGTGGGGAAACAGTTTCAGAAAGATAAAGTTGCCTGAAGTCCCACAGTTGGAAATGGAACCCAAGCGATCCACCTTCAAAGCTGCTGCTCTCAACCACTGTCAAAGGCAGTCAAGCAAGACCCAAGAAGGTAGGCCCACTAAGGCCACATTACCAGTCTGCTTACAGAAACTCTAAACAGACAGGGTATCAGATACAAAAGGTAAAACTGGAGCTATCAGATTATGATATAAGCATCATTTAGGAATGTCACCGCACATCCTACAGTAAGGGCAGGAAACACCTAATAGGTATTGGGAAGGTGATCAAGACTAGTACCAAGTTGAGACTTTCTCACTGAAGTTTATCAGTACTAGATGAGATTTGGAAAGGCAATGACTTTCTCCTATAAAGCCCAGTGGCTTGGGCCTCCAAGTTGTGTAATGCAGAGTTCACACCTGTCCTAAGATCATCTTGTGTACACATGGCTGGCCACTCCATATTACAATCAGGGCTGAATAACTGGAGACCAAATTTGGAGTTAGTCTGGCTGGGCTCAGCTCCAGGTCTGCCACTTACTAACTGTAACCTTGGACAAATGATCTCTCTTCTAGCCTTGCCTTACTTGGAAATGAAATAGTGATTTTTTTAAAAAACAACTTTATTTATTTGTCAGAGAGACAGAGAGAGAGCACAAGCAGGGGGAGCAGCAGGCAGAGGGAGAAGCAGGCTCCTGCTGAGCAAGGAGCCCAATGCAGGACTCGATCCTAGGACCCGAGGATCATGACCTGAGCTGAAGGCAGATGCTTAACCGACTGAGCCACCCAGGCATCCCAAAATAGTGATATTATTAACAGTACCTACTTTACAGGGTCATCATGAGGATTAAATGAGATGCCATATGTGAGCCCACCAGCACAGGGTTTGAAATATCATTATTTCATTTAGGGTATACGTAGGAAGTGCTTTACAAGCTATACTGATCGTTTTTATTCTTATCAAGGGAACATATTGTAGTCAGGTGGGTGTGCTATATGGGAAAGTGATTCACAGGCTCACATGCTTGCCTGAGAAAGGCAGGAGCCCAGACTTTCTCCAACTTCCCCTCCCCAACCCCTTCCAGAAGCCCTACAATATCTGGGTGTTGGAAAGATGCTGTGCCCACTCCCCTGGACTTTGGCTAGCATTCTACAGAAGAGAGAAAGCCCACATCAAGGGCTCTTCTCAGAAAGAGAACTGAGCAAGAAGCTTCCTTCCCTAGTCCAAATTTCAAGCTCAAGTAAAGTTCCAAGGTATAGTAAACTGTCAAGGTACATCACTACTATGTTCCTTAGTTATGTTCTACATAGGAAGGGAAAAAAGTCCTCTAATGATTTTCACAAGACAGTAAGAGTGTCTTACACTTTATAGTCTTCCTTAGCCCTTAGTCTGTTACTGGGAACACAGTAGGTACTCAATTACCCTTACTTGGTAACTTCCAAAATTCTTTTTTTTTTGCGCTATCACAAATGCCTACAGCACAATTTAGTCTCCAGTGTTCAATTTTACTTGTAATCACACACAAAAAAAGTGAAATGGAATCATCTGCAGTGAACTGGGAATTTTGGCACCCCAAGACAAACATAATGAAATAAAAGACCTTAATGAAAATATGTAAACATATACTCCAGTATGACACCCAACACCATGCAAACTCTTCAGACATAACTTATTCCTGAGTGTGGACTAAAATCTATCACCTCTAGGATATTGTACTTGTAGTTTAGTGAATGTAGTGCTGTCCATCTATCAGTTTCCACCCTACCAATGTACACACCCTTTAACTCATCAAAAATCCTGGCACATGTCCCCTACTTCTCAGCAAAAATTGAAGAGCAGTGAGCTGAAGACATGTCTCACATTACCAAGAGCTCATTCATTTCATTAACTACCAGGAACTACTTACTCCTAATACATGTGCAATATGTAATATTAAATGGCACTATCTAGAGAGAGGTTTTACCTAAATATCCTCAGATGCCCTTGGGGTTAGAGTGGGGATAAGGAAGTGAAATGCTGTGCACAATTCAGGTTATGCACATTTTTCTAGAGAAGATGTAAAAGTTTTCATTGGCTTCTAAAAGAGTACATGGCTCCCCAAAGTTAAAAATCACAAACAGAAGTTTAAGAAATTTGAGAAAGCAAACTTTATTATTTGCTACACTTCCAAATTTGAGCAATTTCTAAACTTGGTCATCATGTGCACTGTCCAACTCTCCATCTCATATATTTACTTATTTCTCTGGTTCCAAAACTCCTTGGGAACTTTTATATTATTTTATATGGATATTTCAGAAAGCTCACCCAAGGGACGAATCAGTGAATTTTAATTTTTTTCAATTCCTTTTTAGATAATATATGCTCAGGAGACAATACTTTTTAGAACTCAAGCTAACTGTTATAACTTAAAATAGAAGATGCCAGATTATAACACGCCTAGTTCTGAAAGTTTAAAACTGGCATCATAGTCTCATCCACTTTGGAGACCCAATTCTCCAAAAGACTAAAGGAGTTTATAAAAAGTGGAGAATTTTGAAAGTTCCATAGAGGATATGATCTGACATTATATAAAGAAACCACATAGGTCCACTAAGATAAGACAGCATGAATTGATCCTGCTGTCAGTTAATACCACTTCTAGAATTTCTCCAGTGGGCATCATCAGAGGTAGGGATTGACAATGTGGGTGTGAAGGTCAGGAGATCCCAAAAGGCTACTGATGTTGCTCTTAAAACAGCTGTCTATGGACAGAGGTGACAGTAGTTACCTTTCTTTGCTTGTGGTCTTCTTAAAAACTGAAATAAGGTAAGCTCCCATTTATATGTTGCACAAAGTTATTTACCAGCAGGGGCTGTCCTTTCCTCCTTACCACCTTATCCTCATGTTTCCTCCTTAGATAATCTACCCATCATGCCCCTTTCTCAGAAAGAGTCTTTCCATAATTCTGCTGAGAGACTGTGGTTCTCATGACTCCCTTGGGCACAGCTGATTGGACCTACCACAGACTCTGGATTCATGCTGGGCCAATCAGATTTTTGGTTCTCTGAATTTGAAATTGAAACCCAGCAACTCTAGGCAATCTCAATTAAGCACTTGAATAGAGAAGATGCTTTCCTTGAGTGGCCACTTTTTCATAAGCAGCATATAAAAACAGATATCAAGAAAGAAAGAGAGACAGGAGGTAAAAATGAGCAACTGATTTTGTCCTTTTATTCCTGATTATTTCCCAACTATCTTTATACCAAGCCCCAGGATACCTGACTGCCCTATCTACACTTAGGGTCTGAAAAGAACTCTTGTTTGTTCCTAGTAAATCCCTTTCTTTTCCCCCTCAACATGTTTGAATGGGCCTCTGCTTGCAACTACATTTTCCCTTAAATAAGTGGTGACTGAATCAATTAGTAAAGAAAAAATGAGCTGGATTCTCAAAGAAGACAAAGAAGAGGTTTCATAGGGGAAAGTTGCTGGGAAAAATGGAAACCAGTAATGATGGGACCCAAGAGGAGAAGATCTGACTTTGAGACACAAGATTGAGAACAATCCAAAGACAAATTCTGAATAGGTGTGACCACTCCCGTGAGGTCAGAAACCACCTGAAAAGGATGCTAAGAGCTCCAGTTGAGGGGACTCGTGGGTCAGGAAGCTGTCCATGTACCTTGAAATTCCTGTAGAGAGAGGCAAGAATTGAGGAAGAATTCTACCTCAATTAATGAGACCATCCTCACTGGAATACAATAATCCATGATAAAGAACTTCCCCATTCCTGAAGCCCTGCCCTTATGGATCCAGTGAATTTGTCAAAGTCATAACCACTTGAGCAGACCTGCCAGAACTTTAATGAGCATTCTGAGAGATAATCTGTCTCATTCTTCTGCCACCTGCAGTTTTAATTTTCCAAACAGTCCCTGGAGTTGCTTCCTCCCATCTTTCTGGGTGGGTTTCCAACATAGGAGTTTTCTTCTGCATTCTCCTCTGCACATGTAATTGACAAGAATGCATTTGCTCTTTCCTGCTTGCCCTCTCTCCTTCCTCTGTTGCTGTTGACAACACGCTCCCTTCCTTGTTCTAGTTTTATGTTCTTCCTATATAACTTCTTGACAGCATCCTTAAGATACTGTCAAGCAGTACATTCCTACTTCCACTTTATATTAGGGCTTCCATTCCCACACCAAATTCCCTGGTTTTCAAGTAAATCTGTTGTTTTCCCCTTTACGACAATAGAAAGAACACACTTTTGAAGCTAAGCATACCTCAGATTCAATTCCAGCTCTGCCTAAGGGTGAGGCCTCTGGCAGGCCATTTAATCTCTCTGTCTTGTTTTTCTTCTATAAAATGGGGTGCCACATGTTTTGCAGGGCTGTTGAGCTCATGCACATGGAAAGCAACAGTAAATTCCTGGTACATAGTAGGAGCTCAAAAATGCTTATCCTCTCTCCCTTTCCTTTCAAGGTCAATGTCAGACATAGTCGAAAAACACCATAAAAAGCCAGTAAAGTTATAAAGAATCGATGGTTTCAGGGCACCTAAATGGCTCAGTAAGTTAATGTGTCTGATTCTTGATTTCAGCTCAGGTCATGAACTCAGGGTTGTGAGATCGGGCCCTGTGTCGGGTTCTGCATTGGGTGTGGAGTCTGCTTAAGATTCTCTCTCTCCCTCTTCTGCTGCTCCTCCTACTTTCTATCTCTCTCTCTCTCTCTCCCCCCCTTCTCTATAAAAAGAAAAAAAAAGAGTTTCATTTCCTTAAAGTGTTGTCTATTTCCTTAAAAGATTAACCTCTATTCACCAACTATCCACCTCTAAAAGAATCAAGGTATTTGAAGATTAATGGTTACTAGTCCAGGTCAATATTTTTTTAAAAAAAGAAAAAAGAAAAAAAAGACATCATTTACAATTAATTTTTTCCCACACAATGTTAAATCCAATTTTACCTTTTATATTAATATTTTTGCATAAATTCATACATTTTGATCATCATAAAGTGAAGGAACTGAGTGTAGGCAAAGTATTAAGAAAAATGAAGATATAGTAATCATCCAATTAACTCAGGGTTTCTCATCATTGTAGGTATTGACATTCTTGGCCAGATAATGTAGAGCTCAATTCTTTTTTTTTTTTTTTTT
>LNAC01000358.1:1085952-1103921 GCA_002007465.1 Ailurus styani
AGGCAGAGAGAGAGGAGAGAGCAGGAAGCAGGCTCCCTGCCAAGCAGAGAGCCCTATGTGGGCCTCGATCCCAGGACCCTGGGATCATGACCTGAGCCGAAGGCAGAGGCTTTAACCCACTGAGCCACCCAGGCGCCCGTAGAGCTCAATTCTATGCACTTTGGGCTGTTTAGCAACATCTCTGGCCTCTACCCACTGGATGTCACCCCTTCCAGTAGTGACAACCAAATATGTCTCCAGACATGGCCAAATGCTCCTTGGGAGGCAAATTGCCCTCACTTGAGAACAAGTAAGTTAACTTAAGCAGTGTACATAGCCAAACCAGACAGTACAAGCCCAGCCATGGGTTTATAAGACAGGAAATAGCTGTACTTTTTCTCTCCAGAATGTTCCCACTGAAAACAAAATGGCTGCACATCACTTCCAAGATATAAACAAATGCTGGCTTCACAGAGAAACAGAAGAAATTGCACGTGCCAGAATTCTCTTTGTCAAGCTGCCCTAGCTCTTGGCTACATGCCCACACTGCCTAAAACCTACTTCCCAAACTTTTGAAAGTGCTTTCCACAGCTTTCAGAACCTGACTTTTAGAGCAGCTTCGTGTGTGTGTGTGTGTGTGTGTGTGTGTGTGTGTGTGTGTGTGTGTGTGTGAAATAGATTTACAATTTTCTATATTCTTGCAAAGCCAAAACCACTTATTGAGTCCAAATGCCAACTGGGGGTGGTGGGAATTTGCACACAGATGTCAGTGGACTCCTAAACAACACAAGAGCTCCACCTGCAACTAATTATAGAAACTGAAATTGCACCCTGGCCAGAGGAGGCTAGGTTCAGAACCCACCCCATCTGCTTTGGCCAATAAAATCACTCTGTTACTTTTCTGTCAACATAGACTTGCTTCTTAAAATCCTCTGAGGATGTTGTCTGTAGGGAATTTTATTAGGCAGTGAATTTTTTGAGGGTGACCACTCCCTCTGCTTTCCCCCTTAGAGCTTGGTTTCAAAAGTGACTTGGCACAAGGGAGACTAAAATAATCTATCCATTGAAATATTCCAAAATGTTTTCTTTAGTTCCTTGTGTGCTGTTGATATCCCATCACCAAAATAAAATGATCCAGAGAGAAAATGGAAGATGGAAGTCATTTAGCTCTCCCAAGGTCCAGCATACAGGAATGTTTATATTCCTCCGCCCATTAGCCACGTCTTTCATAAAATAAAACCTGGGAATAAAAATCTGTAAGACTACTAATGCAGTGCACATGGCTGATCCTAGGGCTGACTGCAAGAGATTACTGAGGCAAAAACCAGCTGACATCTGTGACAAAGATGTGTGTAGTTCACTTCAAATCATTCTCCTACATTCTAGCAAACAAAGAAATCAACTGTTGGCTCTGTGCCATCTCATCTATCTTCAGAACCAAAGGAAGTTTTCACCTTCCCATGAAAGCCATTTAAAATTGTGGTTTCAGTCTAAGTAGGTCACTGCATAAGTCTGGACCAAAGTTTTTCCACCTTTCTGGAAAGGTAGACAAAAGCTACAGTTCTCTGAAGAGCTAAGGAATACTATTTCATGATGAATAAGGTGAACTTTTGTTGTTGTTGTCCTTCTAAAATTCAGGACATGTCCTTCTAGAATTCAAGTTATGCTGTGGTGCTAAACTGGTTTATATTATGCAGTTCTAAATCTGTGTACCTATGCAACACTGGGGAAGGCATACATAAACACTCAGACGTTAAATCAGAGTTAAAATGAAAAAAGGTTATATACCTATATAACATTTGATTGACTTCTTAATTTCTCCGGTCTCTTTTTTTTTTTTTAAGATTTATCTATTTACTTGAGAGAGAGAGAACACAGTGTGAGAGGGGCAGAGGAAGAGGGAGGAAGAGAACCTCAAGCAGACTCCCACACTGAGTGAGGAGCCTGACACAGGGCTCAATCCCATGACTCTGAGATCATGACCTGAGCAGAAATCAAGAGTCAGACACTTAACTCACTGAGTCACCCAGGCACCCCTCAGACTCTCAATATCACTTATGAACCCTTAAGAAATATGAAGAAAGACGGTGACTAAGGACAGCTCAAGTCATTGCGATGAAGATCTGTTTTCATCCTACAGCATCCCTTTGTCCGTCATCTCAGTTCCTATAAAGAACTGCCCCTCTCCCAGTGACTGCAATTTAAAGGGCTCACCAGTCACAGTAACCCTTTCTCACATACCTGTCCCTTGCCCCAGCTATACATACTCACCAAGTCCTGGAGGCAGGATATGACCAACGTGAGACCAAAGTCCTTCTACAAATTTTCCAAATGGAAAGTAGAGACATAGGGATCCTTTAACCACTCAATTATGACCCTGAGGTACTGGCAGCCAAGACCACCCACCACATGAAAGACAAAAAGGAGGCTTACACATAGATAAAGGCAGATATCAAGAACCAGAGATGAACAACGGAAAGAGACAAAATCCTGCTACAGTTTGAGGCACTGGATCTAGTCAACCCCAAGTTCCACATCCAACCCTGTCTACAATTTCATTACAGAAACTAATAAGTCACCATTTTTCACCTACACAAACTTAAGAAACTTTTGTGTCACTACTTTGGAGTGTTGCCCAATACAATTAGTAAGTAGGTTTCTTCATTCTAATGTGTAAGGCCCTTTAAGATCTCATTTCACCTACTGAAATTCACCTATTGTTCTGGTTATCATGACTGATAATTATTATGAATACGTTATTAATTAATAATTTTTTATTTTATTAGTTAGGAAGGTATTGAGTTGCCCAACCAACAGTGACTTAAACCACTAGTGGTTATTTTCTCACATGACTAGAGCTCTGGAGGCCAGCCCCTGCGAGTGCTGCTGCAAGTGCTCAGCAATGGCAAGACAGAGTCTCTGTGCTTGGCATGGCCTTTCTTTCATGGTTACTACACAGCTGTCACTGCTCCAGGCAACAAATCAACACTTAAGACAGGAAGAAGGGGGAAGGAACATTGCTGGTGACATTTATTCTTTTTATCAGGAAAACAAAAGCTTTCCCAGAATCTCCCACTTGGGTTTCATTGGCCAGTTACGTGAGGCAGAAAGGGAGAAGCCTGATGCTGAGCCATTAAACAGGCATCACAAGGACACTCTGGAAGGCCCAGCCACTGAAGGAACCTTCGACCACACTGAAAGTGCCATCTACCTCACAGGTCTCAAACTTTAACATCTTGCTTCCAGAGCTACTCCTGAAGCAGTCTTTTCCAAAGTGTGGCCTTTATTACCTTAGTTCTAAGAATATTTATAGTTTATGACTAATAAAATTATTTAAAATATATATTAAACAATATATGTAATAACATACATATGTTAACATATATAACAGAATATGTATATATTCATATGTGTATTCATGATATATGAATACTCATATATATCAATAGATAAATATTCATATATATATCCTATATATATATATATGACTTGACAGGGAATATATTCCCCTGACCCCACTGACTTTGAGCTTGGCCATGTAACATGCTTTAGGCAATACGACATGAGTTGACTTGATATAAGCAGAGGTTTAAAAGTGTCTGTGTGGTTTGGTTGGACTCTTGGCATCTATGATCCACCATAAGATGAATTCCTGAGTAGATTCTGTCCCAAGGAGAATGTGGACACATGTATTTGAAGCCAACTTTCAGCCTACAGCCTGGTGTTGAAAGTCCAGCCCTGCCCAACTAAGTTGCACCCAACCTGCAGACACATGAGGGAGAGGTAAATGCTTATCTTGAAAGGCTTATTACACAGCATTACTGCAGCAATAGCTGCTCAAAATATAGATGCTTAGTTTAAGATAAAATTTCATGGTCTTTGCTGGGGTTAAGAAAACTTAATAATTTTTTTTCCTTTTTTAAAAATTTATTTTGGGGGGTGGGACAGAGAAAGGATCTCAAGCAGATTCCCCACTGAGCATGCAGACTGATGCACGGTTCAATCTCATGACCCCGAGATCAGGATGTGAGCCAAAATCAAGAGTCAGACCCTCAACTGCTCAACCAATTGAGCCACCCGAGTGCCCCCTTAATAATTCTTTTTTTAACTGCAAGAGTTAGAGCATTTCATTTCACACGCTGATATATTGTATGTGTTTGTTAGGGCTGGCATAACAAAGTATCACAAACTGGGTGGCTTAAACAACAGAAATTAAAAAAAAAAATTAAAAAAAAAATTTGTTGTCTCACAGTTCTGGAGACCAGAAGATCAAGATCAAGGTATCACTGGGGTTGCTTCCTTCTGAGGACTGTGAGTGAAGAATTCAGTCCTCTTTCCTTGGATGGTAGATAGACATCTTCTGCCTGTCTCCTCACATGGTCTTCCCTCTGTACATGTTTATGTTTGCGTCCAAATTTCCCCTTTTGGTAAGGACATCAGACGTACTGGGTTAGCGCCCACCTAAATGACCTCATTTTAACTTGATTACCTCTCAAAACACCTTATCTCCAAATAAAATCACATTCTGAGTTACAGGGGATTGAGATTCCAACATTTTATTTGAGGAGGAACATAATTCAACCCATAACATACGCATTATGGATTTCCAGGATAGGAGTATCTAGTATGTCATGTCTTAAGTTTATCTGACTGGGAAATCCCCTCTGGAAAGTGTTGTTTCCCTGGATATACTTTGGAAAACTGGCTTTGAGGCTTCCACGGATGTCAGATTCAGAGTAGCAGAAGGAATGGAGTCTGAAAGAAGGCACAGGGATAAAACAGGTCTGCCTGAATAGTGAATATATTTCAGTCCCATTGACAGACTGGATGGATCTGGACACTCCAAGGCTGAGCTCTTATTTCACAAACATCCAGTACTCAAGGTGACTGCAGCTGCATTTAACAGTTAGTGGACACCCCCTTCACAGTGCAGCTACCTCGCCAACTTCCCAACAGGAAATACAACGAATTCTATCACCTTCTCCCAACTGGTACAGCTCTTCATATCTGGATACTCCCAGTGACATGAGTATTTTAGAGCATAGTTTAATGACCCTTGTTGAAATGGCCCTAGAGTTAATCAAATAAAACAAAAAACAATGATAAAAGAAACATGGAAATGTGACCCATCTCAACCTGTTCAATTTACAGGCTCAGAATGAGAACCAATAAATCATATGTTGAAACTAGCTAAAAAACTCATCAAAACCCCATACTAATATTGATTTAGAGTAGATTTTTTTCCTATTGTGTTAAGCCAGAAATAGAAATGATCACATAACCATTGCTTCAAAGCCATAAAACTCCCAGGCAGGTTTACTTACACTTCTTAGGTTACGTTTCCCAGTGACCTTGTCCCACTTCTTCGTGCACAAGATGGGTAAATATTAGATCAAGTACAATCTTCCAGCATGTGATGCTATTTATATTCATGCAGATCCTTGGCTAGCCATGCACAAGTTAGGAAAATGTCTCAAAACTGCTTGATACACATCTAATTTGGAAAAAGTAATCTATTAGAAATAGAAAGTTAATAATTACCCAAAAAAATCAAGGAATATGAAAAGTCAATAACGTGTATGCATCAAACTGCAAGACATAAGTCCTTATGAACTTTCTGAAAATTACTTCTCTACCATGTTTTCCCTCTCTGATCTCTATCATGCAGGTAAATAGAATGAAGCTGTAAAGAAAAGACGATCGTATAAACTTTTAGATAAAATTAGGTCACTTTACTTTCCAGTAGTTGTATTCTCCTGCCCCCAACATCCACCCCAACCCCACAGACTATCACAAATAATAAGGGGGCTGCTTCAAGTGGCAGCCAAACATCCACTCCAAATCTTTTCTTCTCACCTCTCCCCAAATCAGTCTACAGGTGTGACATTGAGAGCTATGAGTTCACACCATTTCAAAAGATTAGCTGTCTATAATACTCTACCACCCTCTTCTTCCATTCAAGAAAGTACATCATGAAGCAAAAAGCACAAGTGATAACATAAGGGTAACTGAGCATCCATGCACTCCAGTGATTCCAAATGCCAATACTACAAGTCTTAGTGGTCCCAAATTTATTTCTATTCATGCAGATCTATATGGCTGAGGAACAGCGCCTTGGAGAATGTCTAGGGAACAGGAGTGGGAAGTTTGGATAGGAGTCTGTGGTGGAATATCCATCCAGGAATCTGAGTATCTACTCTGCTCGTGAGATATTTGGTCACAGCCCCCTACCCATTGCCTCCAAGGTTCCAAATAGTCCTGTACTTCCTATAACACAGGAAGGGTGTTCAACATCCTCCCTTAGATCTGGAGTTGGGCTCACCTCTCCTGGACAGAATCACTAGAACTTTAAAATATACTGCAAAAGAATTGATGAGTGGTTGCCCCCTTCAACACTGCACATAAGAGTGAAAGGTTTGTATTAGTGAGCATTAAATACACAGAACCATGAATTTCATGTACAAGAGCACTTGAGCTTCCTGACCTCTACCCTATGATGGACCTGCTTCCCATTTGTATTCATATAGTATAGTTCAAATTGTTTTAGAGCACCTGAATTTATGTTAGTGAACTTCTAATTATCCAAATACATACTGGTAGAACTACACTTGTAGATGAAGTCTCTGGTTGTTGTGCATAAGAAACTGCGGTCAAATGTCCCTCATCTCCTTTACATTTTTTCTTCTATATAGAAAAATTTTCCATGGTTTTTTTTCCTCTAAAGGGAAATTATAGTCAGTTATGGTAAACGGTAGAAACTCTAAACAGCACAAAAAAACCACTTCTGGGAAAACGAAATAAATTCCTAATTAAGAATAAAGATCCCAATTAAACTAAATCACATTCTTAATCATTCTATCAGAACTAGTCATGTTTTTCATCTAACATATGTGATTTCCCCATTAAACTAAGATTATAGTCAACAGCTCAGTGTTCCTGTAAGGAGTTAGTGAACATAAGTTAAGTTCTAGACATTTGCATGAACTAGATCAAAGCCTTAAAGACCAGTTCTCTCATTAACTAGCTGTGTGAATTTGGGCAAGCTGCTTATTCTCTCTACATTTATTTTTCATCTGTAAAACAAGAAAAAGTCTAGCACCTACCCCAGGTGACTAATGCAAACAGTAAATAAGATAAAGCTCCAGGAACAATGCTTGGCATATAGTAAGCCCCCCAACAGATGTCTATTGGTAGTAGTAGCAGTAATAATAGAAACAGCAGCAACAGCAGGAGCCTGGATTGCTCCCCCAAGCTTTATTTCATCTAGCTCCACTTTTTGACAAACACAAAAACCCCACTGGTATAAATTTCTAGCGTTCCTTCATATCTTACTCTCCTTCCTAGAAAGAGGAGAGGACTATACTATAACTTCCAACCCTTTGAAATTGGGTCACTTTCAGCCCAAGGAATTGAGAAGCCAATGTGCCGTCTCCACACACCCCCTTCCTCTGGTGTGGCAACTCCTGAAGCCTTGTGCCAAGATGCAGAAAGCCTGGATCCTAAGTCACTGCCTGGAGGAGGGCTGCCCCGGAGAGTCATCTGACCTACTTCATATTTCCGGTGAATAAGAAGAAAGAAGAAGAAGAAAGAAGAAGAAGAAGAAGAAATCGTGATGTGTTAAGCCTCTGAGATCTGATTGCTGCAGCAGGATCTACCCTATAGGGTACTCATATACCCCTAAAATAGATGCTGCCAGGGCGCCTGGGTGGCTCAGTGGGTTAAGCCTCTGCCTTCGGCTCAGGTCATGATCTCAGGGTCCTGGGATCGAGTCCTGCATCGGACTCCCTGCTCAGTGGGGAGCCTGCTTCCTCCTCTCTCTCTGCCTGTCTACATGTGATCTCTATCTAAAAAATAAATAAAATCTTTAAAAAGAAAACAGATCCTGCCATAATTCCCATAGGAGAAGAAGAATTTTTGTTTTAAGATTTTTTTATTTTTATTTATTTGACAGAGAGAGAGAGATCACAAGTAGGCAGAGAGGCAGGCAGAGAGAGAGGAGGAAGCAGGCTCCCTGCTGAGCAGGGAGGCCAATAGCAGGGCTAGATCCCAGGACCCTGAGATCATGACCTGAGCCGAAGGCAGAGGCTTTAACCCACTGAGCCACCCAGGTGCCCAAGAAGAATTTTTTTTAAATAACTTGCTTTTTGTCAGTCTTTATATTCTTTACTTTGTAATACTACCTCATACTGCAAGTAAATTGACTTTTCAAACTCTCCATACTTCTTCCTCCTTTTACATTTTTAGCTTAAAAAGAAAATGATTACATTTTACTTATTTTTAATAGAAAGAGTAAAACTGGAGCTTTTACTGGATCGTGTCACATGGTCATAGGGCACCCATAGTACCCAAGGTAGCCTATGATCATAGTATTTTCCAGAACTAGGAAGGGGTACTAGAAGCACCCTCAAGGATTCACTCATTTCCTGCTTACAGCAACATGGGACAGTTAAGTAGAATTATGGATATTTCCCAGTTTAAACTAAACTAGCCCTTACAAAATAGACAAGGGGGTTAAAATGCTTTTACAACAGCAAGAAGGTTTTGTGCGTCATTAAATGTATCTCAATATGTTATTTATTTTATTTTGTCAACAACTTCCGTATTTAATTCTGTGTGAATGTCAGAAAAGACACATAATACATTGGCATAATAGCACATCATGTAATTTATAAGTAAATATGCATGTATAAGTGAGAGTCTGTGCTCCAAAAAAAAATTTAATGATAGCAACATAAGCTAAAAGTAATTTTCGAGTTGACAGTTTAAAGAATGGCTTTCAAACTTTTTTGTCACTACTTGCCTCATTCCTAAATGTCTGTAACCATTTTCCAAAACAACTAAAAAAAGAAAACCAGTACAGAATTAGGGAAACACACATAGCAATAACAGGTTCATAATGACATCATGAAACAGCAAAGTCAGGGGGGAAAAGCAGAAATGATAGTAAAGAGCATTAATTTGATTTAGGATTGAAGAACAAAACTTTCTGTTCCAACTAAAAATCACAATTCACATCTGAAAACCAGCAAAGACTCTGTCAGATAGTCAAAAGGATAAGGTGATTGCTTTCTACACATAGAAGCAGAACGAAGAGCAGATTCTCACAGAGATCAAAAATACTTCTAAAGATACTTGGACTCTGAGGGGTGGTATCCAGGGAAACCAATAGCAGGGCCAGCAGATAACCCCAAGAAAGGCAGAGAGCTTCGTGAGGCCAACATCAAGACCAATTATCAAAGAATCACAAGTTCAGCCAAGTTAGAATTATCTCAAATTTCTAGAGAAAGTTAAATGATACCTGGAAATTTTTCCACCAAATGACACAGCACTCTCTACTGCCCATCTCATAGCACTTATCTCACTACTCGTAAGAGATGAAGCTGGGATTTAAACCCAGCCATGTCAGACTCCAAAACTCTTATGAAAACAGCAGCAGATAAATGAGCCCCACAGAATAAGTAGGATTTGGAAACGGAGACTGGCCAGCTCTAAAAGGGAAGATGCAGGGACAGGGGGTACAGAGAAGGCTACTAGGGAAACTGAAAGAGCAAAGGACCGAAGGGGGAAAACCCTGAGTCCATGCAGGAATCCCACCAAGTGGAAACGCAGGTAGCATAGGAGACATGCAGGGAGTGGGTATGAGATAAGGCTGGAAAGGCCGGCTCAGGTCTTCCAAATGAAAGGTGCTATTGGCTCAGCCAAAAAGGCACAACTCACTCTGGGCAACAAGTAATTATTGAGAACTTTAAAGCAGAGAAGTGGTATAACTATAAGCAGACACTGGGAAAACTAATCTTGTGATACCATGGAACATGGATCAAAGAAGAGTAAGAAGGTGACTTGCACATAGAACATGTCTGCTTAATATGAATGGATAAAGGAAAGACCAGGTTACAAATTTTTGTGTTTCTCCAACATGGTATCAAACCCATTCCACCCACTGTTATTTAATATTATTTGGTTTGCTGTTTAGAGAATAAACTCCACTCATTCTAGAAAGAAATAAAGTTGCTGTGACTTCAAAAAAATAAATCAATTCACCAGTTCAATGTGGCTCTCTAAATGTTGCTGTTAAAGTGTCTACTCTTGCAAAAATTAACATTTTCCTCTTCGATGCAGAGGGAAGTACATCTGAGCTGCTGTTGTTACTGCTGAAAAAGAAAAAAAATAGAAATAAAAATAACCAAGTATAAATGTTAGGCAATAAAGAATAATTCCCCCTTTTCTGCAACAGTGTGAAAAAGTTATTGGAAAGTAAGATTACAAGTTATAATTTCATATTGCTTAGGACCTTTTGTAGTCTCTAAGTCAAACACGTCCTAAACCATAGCTTTCTTGATGATGCCGAACTTTCTTCTGCGCAGGTCGTGGTGCCATCTGCAAAGCATCAACTACTCAGTGAGAAGCCAAGGCTGAAAAACACTGAGATGAGTCATAGCCTACCTGATTTTCTTCGTGGGACACCCTCATCTGCTCCTTGAGGACAGACATTCGGGCTGCCTCTTCTTTCCTCAGGACTCTCTCCTTTTTGAGCTCAGGACTCCAGAAGGTCTTGATACTGTTCATGGAAGATCCTAACTTGCTGTCTTTGATGTCTAGTTCTTTCCGGAGGAGGTCGTTCTCTCTCTGAAGTTCCTTGAGCTGAGCTTGGAGGTCTAACATTGTGCTATCCCTTACCTGCCTCAACATGGAAGGAACCTGGTGGTGGTGATGATGGGATGAGCTTGTCAGACCACCATGTTGATCCGTGTATGAAAGAACATCTGTGTGGGAAAGTCCAGCAGAAGCAATATTGGGACTACTCCCCATGGCTGTGACTCGGCCTCCATATACAGCTCGATTTGTGGCCCTTCCCAGAGTCATGGTGCCCTTTGGGTAAGTTGTCGAAGCCACCCCTTCATGATCACTCAGATACATAGGTCCAGACGTAGCATAGGCTGCATTAAGGGACTGGATATTTTCCATGGACAGTGTCTTGCCTGTTCCTCCACCTCCCCCACTGCTTGTTCTTCTATGGCCCAAACGAGGAGACCTTGGCAAACGAGGAGATCTGGAAGGACTGCCTTCCAGATTGGTGATTGTTCTTGCACTTCCATACATTTTTCTTCTATTATGAGGTGCTACTGAAGAGACGGAATGCTATACTAAGTTGGGGGTTAAGCCAATATTTCCACTATTGGCCAGAATTTTCAATGCATTCTTTTCACAGTCTGTACCAGAAAATGACCCCAGAGGATCTGAAAAATGAGAAAAAAAGATAATCAAAAACAAACTTCTTTAGAACTCTGACTACATTATATTTTTAAAATATATTGATAGATCAGTGATAATGACAGATATAAGAACAATGGATAGTCACACCCATATTCATTTTTTTTAAAGTAGCCCCAAACTTTACTTACTACACATAAACATTTTGTATGTTTCCCCCACCTGAATCCCAAGCAAGCTCAAAAGTTCTCCGAGCAAAGAAGCAACTCGTTTTTCCTCAGGAAAATGTTGCTCTGCATTTTGGTTTTTGCTAAGTGACAGTTGGGACCTCCAGAAAATTCACCACAGAATTCCTCATCATAGAGAATTTAGCTATAAAATACTCCATCCTAGGGACATGACCCCCATACACAAGTGGCTTGACAGCGACCCTGAGAAGCTTTTGCTTCCTAGGATGTCAAATAACAGTCAACCGTGTTGATACCTCCCACTCCTGTACACATTCCAGACATCACTAATCCACCACAGTCCTCATTTCCGCTAAGGCAGGAACTCTTCTCAACATAACACTCTAGATGGTTTACCACCAATCAACTCGTAGTGACTCAGCAGTTGGAACCTATTGGCCATTTTGGAGCTAGAAGACAAAGAGTTGACTCAACCATCAAGACTCCTATACATCTAGCCAGATCCTAAATGCTATTACCACAGAAAATGGCAGTCCTGCCCTTTTCTCCCTTCACCCACTTCTTTCAAGCTGGTATTTTGGGGACTTCTTTTCCATTCTGGTTGACTTAAATAATTCCTCCACACTAATCCACATGAAGAGAAATGGCACGAGGGAACAATACACAGTGTTAGAGCTCCTGGTCCCATACCCCCTGGAGAAAAGTAGCAGAAGCTCCCTGTCATGTTCACTCAAGTATTTTGTTGCAGAATTTTATGTAGCTGGGCTACAGGTTTGTGATTATCCCTTCAATGTTAGGACCCAAATGGACTTATTGTGGTGCGTAATGGCCTCCTGCTCTTCCTCTGCAGCTATGTTTAGTGGACTTTATTTTTCTTCACCTTTTAGACACTAAGACCACAGATTTTGGAGAAGGGAAAACCAGGGTTCAAATTTCCATTCTAACACCCACTACCCGAGTGACCTTAGGTTAGCAGTGGGCATGTGGCCCAAAAAGATTTATACCATACTTTAGTTGGAACAATTGGGAAAGGTAAGCTCTTTNCATTGGCCCAAAAAGATTTATACCATACTTTAGTTGGAACAATTGGGAAAGGTAAGCTCTTTTTCAGCCAGAAATACATGCTTTTGAGATGGAGCTTCTGAGGACTACCATATGGAAACGGCTGCCTTGGGAGTGAAGCTAATGCAAAGGAAAGCAGAGCCAAACTTTTTTTTTTTTTTAAGATTTTATTTATTTAACAGAGAGAGAGAGAGAGCACAAGCAAGGGGAACAGCAGGCAGAGGGAGAGGAAGAAGCAGACTCCCTGCTGAGCAGGGAGACCAATGTGGGGCTACATCCCAGGACCCCAGAATAATGACCTGAGCCGAAGGCAGACGCTTAACCAACTGAGCCACCCTGGCACGCCAGAGCCAAACTTTAGATAATATGAAATCTGGGCGCCTGGGTGGCTCAGTGGGTTAAAGCCGCTGCCTTCGGCTCAGGTCATGATCCCAGGGTCCTGGGATCGAGGCCCACATCGGGCTCTNCCGGGCACGCCAGAGCCAAACTTTAGATAATATGAAATCGAACAAGTGATATCACTTGATACCCTGGATCTAACAGTCACTGAAGGCACATCTACCCCAGACCATTTTAGTCACACATGCCAGGCAGACTGACTGTATTATTGGCCCCAATTCTTAACTCCTTCTTGCATCTATGTCCTTGGTAGTGCCCTCCCAATCTGATTAGGAGTTCACTCATAGGATCTGTTCTGGCCAATAAGGTGGTAGTATATGCGAAGGAAGCAAAGGCCTAAAGTAGCCCTTGTGTATCTACATTCTTCCTCATTTTCCTCTGCAACAGTAATTAGAACATGCCCAGCCTAGCTTGCTGGAAGATGAGAAATATGAAATAGAGTCAAGGTGTCTTAGCCAACGGCCAACCAATGCCAAGACATTTGAGCAAACCCAGTCAAGATGAGCAGAGCTGTCTAGCCAACCAGCAGCTGGCCACAGAGGCAGGAGCAAATCCCGCTGACATCCCATGAGCCCCATACACTAATGGACGAAACAAATACTTATGTCACTGATGTTTTGCAGCTGGATGTTCTGCAGTGTTACTGCAGCAACAGACAATGGACACATTCGCTCCTAAGTTTTTTTTTTAATTACATTCAATTCTAGTTGGGGTATCTGTGATTTATATCCGAAAGAGTCCTCATAGACAGTAAGAAGAAATATTTTCTATAAAGCCTCCTCCTTTCCCTAAAAAGTCCCAACAAAGAATTATACTCTTGTTTCTAACTAAGGAACTTAGTTTCAAATGTTTACGTTACTGAGAGCTTCATTTTATTTTACTTAAAAATACACAAAAATCATTTTGTATCTAAGATTTTTGCATGATAATCTCTTCTGTAGAAAAGGCAAATCAACAGTTCCAACAATAGAATTCAGTTACACAAATGATGAGAGAGACAGACAGACAGTGGATAGAATAATGTGACCATAACATGAATAGTTAATGAGGTGGAAAGATATTCGTGACACACTAGTCGGGAACAGACTACAAGACATTTTTTGGCTTACATTGTAAAACACATATACATACACACTACTTACAGAGAAGACTGGAACAACACACATCAAAATATTAACAGTGGTGGGATTCCAAACGGTTTTCATTTCTTTTGTTTATTTGTATGTGTGAAAGTTTCTATAATAAAGATCTTCTAGATTGTCTTCTTAGTCTCTATTTCATTTGTTTCTGTTGTGATCTTTGTTATTTTCTTCCTTGTACTAACTTTAGGCTTAGTTTATTCTTCTCTCTCTGATTCTTTTTTTTTTTTTTAGATTTTATTTATTTATTTGACACAGAGAGAGAGATTACAAGTAGGCAGACAGGCAGGCAGAGAGACAGGGAGAGGAGGAAGCAGGTTCCCTGCTGAGCAGAGAGCCCGATGCGGGCCTCAATCCCAGGACCCTGGGATCATGACCTGAGCCGAAAGCAGAGGCTTTAACCCCCTGAGCCACCCAGGCGCCCCTCTCTCTGATTCTTCAAGGTGAAAAGTTAGGTTGTTTATGTGAGATCTTTCTTTTTAATATAGGTGTTCATTGCTATAAAGTTAAGAAAATATATTTTTCCCTTCTATAATTCCAACAGCTAAATGAATTTGTTCTTTTTTCTATGTTTAGCATCTAGGAATCTAGGTTCTACCAGAGCACCACTATTAGAGCTGTCTTCCTCAAAGTGATGAGATCTAACTTGTCCTTCCCTGTCCTCTCTTCTGTCGAGAGGCAGACATTTCTGAGGTCTCTAGCTAGGTTGGAGGTCCCAATCCAAATGTGACAGTAAAATGTATACCCACACAGATTTCATCTTGGGTGATTTAACCAGCCTAGCTGGCCTAGGTGCTGGAAAATTGTAATAACCAACAAAAAGTGGATCTGATCAGTTTGGAAATGCACACATAACACACAGATACCATACTATATACAGAGATATATAGTAACTTATTTGAAACAATGTTTCTTTATTTGAAGAGCAATACATGTTGACAATGGCTCCCAGTTTCCTTGGGGTCTCTTTTTAGGTGTAGTATCAGGTTTATGTTAGTGTCATGGAATGGACTAAGAAACTTTACATTGTTCACATTTTCTGGAACGGCTAGCATTAAGTAACTTCTCTATCCCTGAAACGTTTGGAAGAACACGCCCATAAATTAAATGGGCTTGGTTGTTCGTAACCTTTTTCTTTTTCACTATGTTTAGTGATCTATTTAGGTTTGTTACCTATTTTGCATCGATGATCATTAAATGTTTCTTAAGCAACAGTCCATCTCACCCAGATTTTTCAGCCTTACTGGTATAGCTTTGTTTAACTTTTCCTTAAGATTTTAAACATTTCCAGTCCCCATCTCATTCCTAATGTTGTTTGTATTTTTGTTTCTTTTGATGACTATATGACAAATGTTTGTCTACTTTTTTAGTGTTTTAAAGATACAGTTTTTGTTTTATTGATACATTTCACTACATTCTATCTTCCATTTCATTGGTATCTCTTTATCCTTACTAATAATTTCTACTTTATTTGTGTTTACTTTGCCTTTTTGTATTAAATGTTCATTTACCTTCAAATCATATTTTCTGATGAAGGTATGTAAGATAATATACATTGGTTGCATATTCCACAATTTTATGTGGAACTCTTGTCATCTGTAAATAGCTTGCTATTTTTCTTTTGCATTTTTTCCTATGCCAGGGATTATTCAGAAAGATATATTTAAATGTCAAAGTGGTTATAAGTTTTTGGCTATAAGTATTTGGTTATAAGTTTTTGTTTCTAATTTTGGCTAGTTTTAATTTTTGGCATTGGGATATGGAATATAACATATATGTTTCTAATCTTTGAAATTTGCCAAAGACTTTCTAATTGGCCCAAGAAATTATCAGTTTCCTTAATTGTTAGAGCAATTGATAGATGATCATAGAAAATTTTTAAAATATAGGTATGCATACAGAAGAAAATGAAAGCACTGCCAAACCTGGCACTGATAGGCAATTCTGTTAATAAGCTGATGTTGTTGCTTCCAATTTCTTTTAAGTGTGTGTGTGTGTGTGTGTGTGTAATTTTAGACAAAATTAGTTATTATGATCTATATAAAGTCTTGTACTCTCCTTTTTCTTCAAAGTCTTATCTCAGTGTCATCTCCTTTTTTTCCATTTAACATTAATGCCATAAAACATCTTAATAAAACATAATTTTTAATGGATACCATGTGTCTCCAAGATGGCCACCAATTCTTCCCTTTCCACAAAGAGGTGTATTCTATTTCCCTCCTACCTGCATCTAGACTGACCTTGTGACTGCTTGGACCAGCAGATGCTGCAGAAGTGACATTGTTCCAGCTCTGAGCCTAGCTCTAAAGAGGCCTAGCAGCCTTAAAACAAAACAAAACAAAACAACAACAAAAAAAAACAACAAAACAGAGATTTAAGGTCTAATCTATGTTACTGGAAAGGGAAGTCACACAAAAAGATGCCAGAAAATGAGACACCACATGAAGAGAGCTACAAGAAGGAGAACCAAAGCATCCCAACTAAAAGTCAGCACCAAGACACCAGACTGGTGAGACAGGCCTCTTAGACCATCCAGCCCAGCTGCCATCTAAAATTAGATATATGAGTGACAGCCAACACTATGTGTAATAGAAGGACTACCTAATTAACCCAAAGAGTGATAGGAAATACAGGAGATCAAAATAATCATTGGTTGGAGTTTTGACCCTACAGGAATAAGATATAAATATAATTCTGTATTTATTTTTCAAACCCTTAACAGAGAAGTCAAAATGTCACAAGGAATACAGGTCCATCATCAGTCTGTGTGTCTAAGAAGTGAGAAAACAGGTTACTGCACTAGCACACCAGATAAGAGGCATTATGTACAATTCCCAGAACTTATTAAATCAAAGAGGAATTTCAGAGACCATCAAAATGGTAACAGAATAATTTCTTTACCAGTACACATCTTCTCAAAAATAAATCATCACTAGAAACCTAGGCCTGACACTTTATTTGGGAATTACTCTCTTTCCCCACATTTACAAGGAGTGGGATGGTTTCCTGGAACGATTTTGCCCTTATAGCTAGATGCAACACACAGGGTGATGTTCATTCCACAGATAAGGCAGGCCCAGTTGACAAGGTAAGCCAAGGCAAGTTCCCATGGCTGTCATGTCCTCCTAAGCCTCGTGATTCCTATTTGTTCTACTGAGTCACTCACAAACCCCCCACCCCCAGCTGTGTTTAAGTCTCCTGATATATTTTTAGGCACTTGTTTTGACACTCAGGTTTTTTTGGGTTATAGTCTCCTAATTTTCGTCTATCCTGAATTTTTTTTTTTTTAGTTCTGTAAAATGAATCTCTGAGAAAGAGCAAAGAGATCAACTTTATTCAGCAATCAATAATGCAATAATGCCTTCTATTTCCCATGACTGACTTCAAGGTAACCATTTCTAAGCTTCTTCCCCTACCTATAAATGCATTAAAGGAAAAAAAGGTCAAACTTAAGATCTTACTGTTTCAAATACTATTATGAAGTCAAGACAGGCTCAGTTATTGAACTTTCTTTTTTTTTTAATGATTTTTTTTACTTATTTATTTGGCAGAGAGATTACAAGTAGGCAGAGAGGCAGGCAGAGAGAGAGAGGGGAGGAAGCAGGCTCCCTGCTGAGCAGAAAGCCCGATGCGGGGTCCCAATGTGGGGCTCAATCCCAGGACCCTGAGATCATGACCTGAGCCAAAGGCAGAGGCTTTAACCCAATGAGCCACCTAGGCACCCCCAGTCATTGAACTTTCTTATAAACTCTTAAAAACACCTGCTTTCTTATATAGTTATATATAAGGATAAATTATTAATTAGATTAAATGGAGCACCAAAACAGAAAAATGTTGCGGACTACGACACCAGAGAAATTAATTGCATGACACCTTTCACTTCAAAAGGAACTCATGATGGTGCCTGGGTGGCTCAGTGGGTTAAAGCCTCTGCTTTCAGCTCAGGTCATGATCTCAGAGTCCTGGGATCGAGGCCCACATCGGGCTCCCT
>LNAC01000358.1:1103961-1131363 GCA_002007465.1 Ailurus styani
CTCTGCCTGCCTCTCTGCCTCCTTGTGATCTCTCTCCCTCTGTGAAATAAATAAATAAAATCTTTTAAAAAAAAAAGGAACTCATGAAAAAAATTCAGTTTGAGGGTAAGTTCCATTTAAGGCTCAAAAACAAAATCAAGTCAAAGATGCTATTATAAACCTATAAGAATACTTTCTCTAATTGCATATGGATTCATAAATAAAATATACACTCATACACTCATTCTTTAAAAGGTTTATGAACTCTTGATCTCTAAGCTCAGGAGGAAACAAGGTAGAGAGAGCCTTGATTTCTGTCTACCTCAAGTGTCTCAGACTATCATGGTCTGGAATGGTCTATTTTAAGACGAAAGCACTTCCTGCTATCTGCTCTAAATTAGGTTAAGTTTATTTCCACAGATCTCAGCCTCAGCCCATCACCTGAGCCCTGCTGACAGACCGTGTGAGCTGAGATCATCAGTATTTCCCAAGATTTAGCCCAAATTAAAATATCCTTTTTTTTTCTTCTCAGCATCCCTAACTTTTAAAAAATTTTGTGTCACAGAGTACAGTTACTTCTGAAATTCTTGTAGAGGAAGACAGAGTGTAGGACAAATCTCAAGCAAGAAGCAGCTGCCCAGGAACTAGATGCTGCCTGCAGATGTGTTATATATGGCTCGCACAGTGTTCTTTAGGATTTTGATCTAGTTGCCAACAGGGAGAGATACAGACATTTCACATTAAAATACGGATTGCAGTATCTCCTGAAAAATCTGAAAATCTGACACTGTCAAACCCCTTTCACCACATGACAACAACTGGTTAGAGCCAACCAGCAGCTACCTCTTCAAGAGAGAGCATGCACCCTCCAGTTTGCCACAGTCCCCTCCACTCCTTATGGCCTTATATTCAGTCTGATTCCCTCTTTTCAAGCTTGCCCATCTAGGCATTTACATTTTACCACTCTTACCCATATGAAATATATATATTTTTTAAGACTTTATTTATTTTAGAGAGAAAGTGAATGGTGGGGGGGAGGTTGGAGCAGAGGAAAGGGAGAGAGGGGAGAAATCTCAAGCAGACTCTGCACTGAGTGGCAAGCCTGACATGTGGCCCAAACTCAGGACCCTGAGATCATGACCTGGACTGAAACCAAGAGTCAGACACTTAACTGACTGAGCCCCTAAATATCATAAAGAAGAATTCATTCTCCCTCACCACCCAATTCGAGTCTGTTACCCCAAATCCTATCAATTCTGCCTCCAAAATCTGTCTTGATCTGCTCTGTTGTTTCCACTTCTACTATCACCACCCTATTGCATCAACGTGACTTGCTTCGGCTCTCCCACACCCCCTCAAAGCATCTCTCCTTTTCTAATCCTCCTCCTTCCATCTCACACATTGTATTCTAAAGTGCACTTCTTATCACCAAATACCTCCCCCGACCCTGACCCACTTAAAGTCCTTCAAAGCATCCCAATGCTCTTTGGACAAAAACCAGAATCCTTTCCATGGCCTGAGGCCCTACAGGATTTGGGCAATGCCAACAGTTCCAGCCTCCTTTCTTGCCATTCTAATCACTGACTCTGCCAGAGTTTTCTTTCTGTTCAGTAAGCATCAAGTCCCTCAGAGTTTCAGAGCTCATTCCTAGTCATCACTTTAGATCACAACATCTAATAGCATACTCTCTACAAGTCAATCCCACCTGAATCAGGTCTCTTGGCTATGTTCTGTCAAAGCATAATGCTTTTTCTTTCATGGAAAAAATACAGAAGAGTAATCAATATGCACAAAAGATTCTGGGGCCTTCAGGGAGGAAAGTCACTAACACTCCAGTCACAAAGCCCAAGATTTAAGTGAACCTGGTGGGAGGAGATGAACATGGTTACAAACAATACTAAAGCTACCAGAAACAAAACAATTACTTCAAGATAAGAGGGTATCCAGGCTGGTGATTGGGATCCAAGACAAGCGAACCACAAATCATGGAGAAGCCTGTATAGGCAACGTGTGTGGGTGAGGTGGAAAGCTCCTAGGGACCATGCCATGCTGTGTGGAGCTTGTGCAGTGGGGCATACAAGGATATGACCCACGAGGAGGTCCAAGTGTTCCAGACAGGGCTCCCCACAATCAAGACACTGAGAAAAGGATTTGGGTATAGGTGGTTCATTTAGAAGGTAATCCCAGGAAGCACTGAGGGGAGAATTTAGCACTAAAACATGGAAGTGAAAGAAGTCAATATGGGTTACATGTGTGAAGGAGTTTCTGCTCAGGGAAACTAGGTTCTGTCCTGCTGAAGGAGCTCTGAGAAACAGTGTAGAGCCTGCCTCAGAGTTATCCCTCCATAAGGGTAAGGTACCCATTGACCATCGGCAGACATCTGCTCCCCTGGCACTTCCAGCCTGCATTGCATGGAGGCCATGAGAAAGCCCTCGTGTTCCAAGTTCTAAGTACAGTCCCTGAGCGCTGAGATGTGGCTGAGGCACCAACAGCATCTGCTGCACCACGCATGGTACACCAGCGGCTGAGCTGGCCACTGAGAACCTGGATTGGTCTTCCCTTGCAAGACAATATAGTAGGGACCATAGCATCTTTCTGTCTGAAGAAGACAAGTCTCAATGGCAACCCCTTGTGGCTCAAAGATGCAATCATATAGCAGGACAGTTGGACAGAAACATCTCTGGACTTAGGTATGGGATTTATATCCATATCCCCCTCACTTTGGGGCAGTGTAATTCTGGGGTAGAGAGTCAGGGGAGAAGAGAGGGAGAGGTAGAGAGGTAGGGGGGGCCCTGGATGAAAGATCTGGAACTTCCTGCTAAGCTGGCAGGTGTGTTCCAGCATTTTTGGTTTAAATTGGACAAATGAAACTTGGAGCAAGGTTTCTGAACAATCCATATAAGACTCAAACGCCTTTCTACACTTTATAATTCTAGATTAGGGGCGCTTGAGTGGCTCAGTGGGTTAAAGCCTCTGTCTTCGGCTCAGGTCATGATCTCAGGGTCCTGGGATCGAGGCCCGCATCGGGCTCTCTGCTCAGCAGGGAGCCTGCTTCCCCCTCACCCTCTGCCTGCCTCTCTGCCTACTTGTAATCTCTCTCTCTGTGTCAAATGAATAAATAAAATCTTATAATCCTAGATTAATTTGTGTGATTATTTATTGGGGCCTCTCTGGCCTCCTACTATAAACCCTTACCCTGTACCCCAGGGTTTAACATTTTTTCTAACATTTGTAGAGCCCAGGGCAAGGGTAGAAATAGATGCCCAAGTACCATATATCCATATATTTTACAGTTATAAATCGAGCTGACAAACTGGTAAACAAAACATATTCTATCTTCCTACCTTGACAAACATAAAAATGTACAAGGTGAAAATAAAATCTTAAAAAGGGGGAGGGCGCCTGGGTGGCTCAGTGGGTTAAAGCCTCTGCCTTCGGCTCAGGTCATGATCTCAGGGTCCTGGGATCGTGGCCCGCATCGGGCTCTCTGTTCAGCAAGGAGCCTGCTTCCTCCTCTCTCTCTGCCTACTTATAATCTCTCTCTGTCAAATAAGGAAATAAAATCTTTTAAAAAAAAATTAAATCTTTAAAAAAAAATGTGCAAGGTGAAGTTTGAATTTTAAACTAAGAATTCTTGGATTCTTCAAAGTTCTCACCAAAATAAGGTGGCAACAGGCAGGCCTGTCTCCAGCCAACATCCTCCTCTCCACACCCCTGGCTTAGACACACCCCAGGGGGTCTCACACACATGAATTTTGCAGCCTGCACACTAGACTAGCTCTGTCTAGACCAGAAGCCAGCCAACTTTTTCTATAAAATACCAGATAGTAGATATTTTATGTTTTGTGGGCCATTAGTCTTTGTTACAACTACTCAACTCTGCATTTCAGCACAAAAGCAGCCACAGACAATCTGTAATCAGATGAGTGTGGCTGTGTTCCAATAAAACTTTATTTATAGAAACAAGTGTTAGCTGGATTCAGCCCACAGGCAGTAGTTTGCTGACACCTGGTCTGTACTTTTACAAATAGGTGCCCCTCAGCAACTCTGGTCTAAGGGTATACACACCGGTATCATGATTTCTCCTCAGGCAAAAAGCCCAAACAGGCCCTGGAAGACAACTCGGGGTCATTTAGGAAGGGAGGCCTCAGGCCTGTGGGTACCCAGAGTGGACCCTCGGATATCAGCATAGGCTCCAGGTGGGCACCTCCACTCAGCACTGCAGACTCCTCCCCCATGAGGAAGATGCAGTCAGATGAGGGCCAGAGTGGGCCCTCTAGAGCCTGAGGCCCTGTGCAGGGGCTCTTCCTGACCAGACCTAAGGGTACACAGAAGATTCAAAACACTTTTGAATATTTCAAAGAACATGCTTAATATTATGACATTTTCATCATATCATTGAAATCACTTCTTGGGCACCTGGGTGGCTCAGTGGGTTAAAGCCTCTGTCTTCAGCTGAGGTCATGATCTCAGGGTCCTGGGATCGAGGCCAGCAACAGGCTCCCTGATCGGCAAGGAGCCTGCTTCCTCCTCTCTCTGCCTGCCTCTCTGCCTACTTGTGATCTCTCTCTTTCTCTCTGTCAAATAAAGAAATAAAATCTTAAAAAAAAAAAGAAAGAAATCACTTCTTGACAATCAATACAACAATTTTGTTACCATAGCCAGGAAGGTGAGACATAGTGTCTGTTTTTTATTTTTATTTATTTATTTGTAAAGATTTTATTATTTATTTGAGAGAGAGTAAGCAAGAGATGGAAAAAGAGAACATGAGCAGGGGTGGGGGGTGCATAGGGAGAAGAAGTCTCCCCACAAGGCAGGGAGCCAGATACAGGACTCTATCCCAGGAGCCTGGGATCATGAACTGAGCTGAAGGGAGATGCTCAACCGACTGAGCCACCCAGTGTGTTTCTTTTTAATAATTTTTTTAAGATTTATTTATTTATTTGAGGGAGAGAGTGCACCCACCTGTGCATGGGGAGGGGCAAGGGGAGAGGGAAAGAGAGTCCCAAGGAGACTCTATGCTGAGCATGGAGCCCAGTGTGGGGCTTGATCTCATAATCCTGAGATCACAACCTGAGGCGGAAGTGTCCGACCTGAGTCTAGTGTGCATTTGGTTAACCAAATGCTTAACCGACTGTGCCACCCAGGCGCCCTTACATAGTATTTTTAAAAAGGAATGAAACGGGTGCCTGGGTGGCTCAGTGGGTTAAAGCCGCTGCCTTCGGCTCAGGTCATGATCCCAGGGTCCTGGGATCGAGGCCCACATCGGGCTCTCTGCTCAGCGGGGAGCCTGCTTCCTCCTCTCTCCTCTCTCTCTGCCTGCCTCTCTGCCTACTTGTAATCTCTCTCTGTGTCAAATGAATAAATAAAATCTTTAAAAAATAATAAAATAAATAAAAAAATAAAATAAAAAGGAATGAAAGAACCTCAAAATCAGATCCGACTGGGGACACATCTTTAATTTCTTGATGTGCAGCCTTAAGCAAATTATTTAACCTCCAATNTAAAATAAAAAGGAATGAAAGAACCTCAAAATCAGATCTGACTGGGGACACATCTTTAATTTCTTGATGTGCAGCCTTAAGCAAATTATTTAACCTCCAATCGTCACTTTTCTCAACTATAAATGGGGATGATAGCAGTATTTTTCATAGTGATTTGGGAAAGATTAAATAAGATAATAAAAGAAAAGTAATTAGCACAATGCCCAGCACACAGCTAATGCTCAAATAAAGCTAAGTGTGATAAGCTCAAGGCTACCTGATCAGGGCACACTGGTTTTGAAATTCCAACTTGTCTTAGAATTCTCTCATTCCATGAAGCTTGCCTTGTCAGACACTCCTAAGTCAAACTCACCCTACTAGTCAAATATCTTCAGGCTACAATATTACACATCTGTAGATAATGAAAGTCCCAATAATAAGCCATTTCATTTTTAAATTCCATAATAATACGAATCAGGAAAAAAAAGTCAAGTTTGATATAGCAGAGATTTTAAAAAATGCTTTCCCATCATTCTCCAAGAAGCACTCTGCGACTCACACACATTCATCCACACATCACTACTCTATCCTTTAGTTCCCTCAAACTTGTTTTATAATTACTGTTTTCCATGTGCAGATTTAGCATGATTACATGTTCAGCTGCCTTGGCTCTATTTCATGGTAAGGTACTTAAGTGAAGAGGCTGACTATATTCCATACTACAAGGTAAGGACTCTATATATCCATGTATTAGTTAACTGCACTTTCCATTAACCATTTCGATAATTTTCATTTCAAACTCCGTCAATTTATTCTAAAGGATTAAATTTAAAACCTGAAACACCTAAAAACTTTTGTTAAAGGAACAGACTACAATCTAGTACACAGCTAAATCCACAAGTTAAAAATATAGCAAAATCTGAAACAATAAACAGTAAAAATAGAAAAGCTGAGATGCTAAATCAAAATAAAAAGACAATTACGGTTAATATAATATACTGACTATAACAACATTACTCATTGCCTCATAAAGTTTCATAAACGTAACAAATTAAGCTGGTTGCACTGAAGAGATAAATAAGGTTTTGAGATTCATTTTTAAAACATCTGTGCATTTTCTTTAATCTGCAAACATAAAATGTCAATTGGCAAAGCTTTAGCTATAGTGAACTTACAAAAAAGAATATTCAGGAATTATTGGGTTTACACTAAAAATTCTCCATCTGTCAACAGATGTTCCAGAGAAAGTGACAGAAAGGTAGAAAAATAACTCTACTCCTATGCCCTTAAAAACTCAATCACACAAAATTTTTCTACATTTAAAATCAACATGAAGGATTATGTCTAAATAGGCTTTTGCTAGAAAAGAATATACACATAATCACGCACACAAGGAAAAATTCTGGCAAAGATTTTAAGCTATTCCAAGAAAAGAAGGGGAAAAAAAAAGGACCACCATCAATAGCAAGAGATGGGAAATGGCTTCAATGTGCACATTTTAGAGACAAGTATTCATCTATGTATTCTGCAGAGAAGAAAAAGAATAAATGCAGTATCTTAATTCTGGGGTCTCTCAAAAAAATATGACTGATTACCATGAAAGAGTCACATGAGCCTTTAGCAAGGGCCAAGTGCAAGGTGATGCTGAATGGTACTCAGAAATGCCTCAAAAACACTGAAATTATAGTGAATGAGAGTCAGTATCTACATTAAGTCATCAAGAAACTCAGTTAAATCTCTTAGTGCACAGATAAGTGTGAGCTTATCAAATATAAAAATATATTAAAAGGAAATTACAGCACAAAGTTCAAATCTCTTTAACAATATTTCTAGAGAACAAATGTATAATATGGTTTCTAACCTTCCAGAGACCCAAAGCCCTCCATCTCAAAGGGGAGACACAGCCCCTTTATTCAGGTAACATGAGCAATGACTCCAGTTATTGTGCAAGGCTGCCAGCTGTTGGGAACATTGGAAATAGATGAGAGCCTCTCTAGGAGTATAGAGGGTGGTTTCAGATGGAGAGAGTCTTATGAAAGAAAACAGAGTAGTGCTGGAGAGAGAAAACCCAGTTTTTTAACCTGGGCAAGTACTGAGGAGGGGGTAGATCCACAGCTGTGTATAAAGAATTTATAGGGTCTATAAACCTAAAGTCACCCTAGGTGACTCAGTTGTTAAGCCTCTGCCTTCAGCTCAGGTCATGATACCAGGGTCCTGGAATCCAGTCCTGCATCGGGCTCCCTGCTCAGCTGGGAGCCTGCTTCTCTCTCTGCCTGACGCTCCCCCTGCTTGTGCATGCTCGCTCACTCTATCTCTCAATCTCTCTCTCTCTCTCTCTGTGGTAAATAAATAAATTATTTTATTCATTTTTTAAAGATTTTATTTATTTATTTATTTGACAGAGACAGCTAGAGAGAGGGAATACAAGCAGGGGTAGTGGAAGAGGGAGAAGCAGGCTTCCCGCTGAGCAGGGAGCCCAATTTCGGGCTCAATCCCAGGACTCTGGGATCATGACCTGATCCGAAGGCAGATTCTTAATGACTGAGCCACCCAGGCGCCCATTAAATAAACTCTTTTTAAAAATTACTGGGGGTTCCTGGGTGTCTCAGTCAGTTAAGCATCTGCCTTCAGCTCGTGTCTTGATCTCTTGGTCCTGGGATGGAGCCCGGAATCAGGCTCTCTGCTCTACGCTCAGTGGGAAGCCTGCTTCTCCCTCTCCCTCTGCCTGCCACTTCCCCTGCTTGTGCTCTTTCTCTCTGTGTCAAATAAATTTTTAAAAATCTTTAAAAAATTATAAATCTCATGACAACTTAAGGTTGTTTTTATTTCAATACTCTAAAAACAAATAATGTAAGGAAACCCTTGATCATCACCGCGGCCATCCCCATTGTGTTTGAGAAACAAGCCCTACCCACAGGAATCAACTTGGGTCAATGAGAAAGGAAAAAAGATGGACTTGGGAATCTAAATGATGTGTTCTTACTCCGTGAAAGGTAAGGGAGGTCAAGTTCCTCAGCAGGAATCAAAGTTTCACAGAAGTTGCATATTGTGAATATGGTGGGAGAACTAAGTCACTATGTGGCAGCATAGAGCAGTTGACTGCCAAAGGACCCACCCAGAATAAGAAGCAGTTTTTTATATATTTATCATACTTATTACAAGCAGTAACTTAATGTGGTTAAATTAATTTTGTCTATTTGAATTAATAATATGAAGTGTACTTAATTTCTTTTTTTTTAAGTTTATTTATTTTTAGTAATCTCTACACCCAGTGTGGGGCTCAAACTCACTACCCCAAGATCAAGAGTCATATGCTCCACCAACTGAGCCGGCCACGTGTCCTGAAGTATACTTAGTTTCTAAATTGATTAAGATTATATAAAGGAGTAGGAGCTAAAAACAAAAAACATGGGCACCTGGGTGGCTCAGTGGGTTAAAGCCTCTGCCTTCAGCTCAGGTCATGATCTCAGGGTCCTGGGATGGAGCCCAGTTGGGCTCCCTGCTCAGAGGGGAGCCTGCTTCTCTCTCTGCCCTCCTTCCCCGCCTCTTCCCCCGGCCCGCCCCCCCCCACATATGCACACACAGCTCTCTCAAAAATAAATAAATGCAATCTTTTTAAAAAAGCAAAACAAAACAAAAAACTATCTCATCCAACTTTGAGAAACTCTGTTTAAGTCCTGAATCCCATATTTATTATCTGTTTGAGGTCTGAATCCCACATTTATTATCTTTTTAACCTTGAGCAAGTTAACAAACCTCTCTGAGCCTCACTGAATAACAGTGGCCTCTGGTGTAACAATGGCTACTTCAGAAAACTAAGGTGAGTCCTGATTAAATCAGAGAAAGTGCAAGTACTCAGCACAGTGCCTGAAGCTTAGTAAATACCCAGGACAACAACCGTCATCTTCATCAATATTCTTGTTGTTAATAATTAGTTCTTTGCTCTCTATTAATTTCACACATGACTATAAAAAGCATTTGAATTCTGAGCCTATGTTCTTTTTAATCTCTATGATCTGTTCTTGAAAGACAGTAAATTGAATTATTAGAAATAATAAAACAATTTAAAAAAAGAAATAATACTACTACTTATGTGAGTGGTTTTACATGGATTCCAGGAGGAGAACTAGACCTTTAAGTACAATATGTTATGTATAAAAGAGGAATAACAATACAAACACGTTGCATGTTGCATGGCTCTACAAAGATTGGCTGATTAAAAAGGTTGCTAAGCAATTTGCTCATGAAGGTAAAATTTTTGCCAGTACAGCAAGTTGCATCATTTGTTCAAAATATTCACTGTCCCTCTCTAGTTAGTTCATCCCACAGTCTGTTTCCCATAAAAGGAGAGTCCTTCCTACCCCTCTGACATCAGGCTTGGCCACGTGACTCGTTTCGCCAAATGCAATGCGAGCTGAAGTAACACATGCCATATCCAAACAGAAGCCATCAGAGCCATCTTTTGTGCAATCCATTGGTTTCTTCTTTACAGTAAGACTGGCTCATCCAAGAAAGGGACCACTGCTTCGGCCTGAGAACCAGAATTAAGACAATGAAGGGCAGCTCCACAGACAACCCATGAGAGAGAAAAAAACCACTGAGATTTGGAGGCTATTATCTCAGCATAACCTAGCAGTGTCTGATTAATACAACTAGCTCCCACAAATGCAGTACTAAAACAAAATATTTAACATTTAGGTTAAAATATAGAGCAGCATTTTCTTTTTTTTCTTTTTTTTTTTTAAAGATTTTATTTATTTACTTGACACACAGAGAGAGATCACAAGTAGGCAGAGAGGCAGGCAGAGAGACAGGGAGAGGAGGAAGCAGGCTCCCAGCTGAGCAGAGAGCCCGATGCAGGCCTCGATCCCAGGACGCTGAGATCATGACCTGAGCTGAAAGCAGAGGCTTTAACCCACTGAGCCACCCAGGCGCCCTAGAGCAGCATTTTCTCACTGATTTATTTCTCGTATCTTTCCTCCTTTTGCCACAATACCAATCAGGTAATGTCATTCTTTCAGGGATAAAATATCTCATGTTGGGTCTCTAGATAAATGCAAATCACTTGTAAATGATTTCTTTTGAGGCAGAGATATACATAACCAACCATTTTAACTGCCTCCAAATGTATTCTTTTTATCAATCCTGGGCCCTGATTTCTTTCCTAACAAATAGCTATTCCTAATGCTTGGACATCAAGAGGAAGACAATGGTTGGAAAGGCTCTATGGAGGATTAAATCCTGCTGAGATAATAGTTATACAAACAGCTCAAGTGAACGGCAGGAAACATCAATGGGTGCAGGCTGCAACTCATAATACCAATGGTCACCACATGTGTGAGTGCCTGCCCTGGTGTACAGTCCCATGAAGCGTCCAGTCATGTCTGGCCCAAGCATGACTCTCCATAGGATGTCAAGAGAAAGCGGTCCCATGCACCTGTTATCTGTGATTCCATCTTACAAGTGACTGGTTCTGTGAGTTCCAGATTGTACTAAGTAATGCCACCGCCTTCCCAGGAACTTTTGTAGACAGATGATTCAACCCCGATAGATCCTTAAAGGCAATAACCGTGTCTCCTTCATCTTTGTATCCCAGTGCTATTATACTTGTAATTAAAGGCAGCTCAGTACAGAGCAGTTAAAAGCATGGGCTTTGAGTCAAGAGCTCAAGATTCAAACACTAGCTTCTCCACTTCCTCATATAACGACGTTATGAGTTATCAACAACAAGATGCTGTTAAGTGCCCTACTAATGTCCCTCTGACTTGAACATTTTAGAGTGTTCCAAAGGACTTCACACCGCCAATATCAGCATCTTTACTGAGGACTTCTTTTGAACCTTGGAAATCTACTCTGCTCTTGTGGGGTTTGAGATAGAAGTGCAAGGGAATTAATCACCCTCAAAAACAACTGGCAAAGATGCTTATTCACCAATGTCCACAGAAGCATTATTCACAATAGCCAAAAGATAGAAACAAACCAAATTCCCATCAATGGATGAATGGGTAAACAAAATGTGGTATGTAAATACAATGGAGTATTATTCATCCTTAAGAAGGAATGAATTCTCATTCATGCTACATCAAAGATGAACCTTGAAAATATTATGCTGAGTGAATTAAGCCAGACATAGACAAATATTGTATGATTCCACTTGCATGAGGTACCTAGAATAGTCAAATTCTGGAAAAAGAAAGTAGAATCATGGCTGCCAAGGAGCTGGGGGCAGGAAGGAATGGGGAGTCATTGTTTAATGAGTGTAGAGTTTCTGTTTGGGATGATGCAAAAATTCTGGAGATGGGGGCACCTGAGTGGCTCAGTCGGTGAAGTGTCCGACTCTTGATTTCGGCTCAGGTCATGATTTCAGGGTTGTGAGATCCAACCCCGCATTGGGTTCTATGCTGGGTGTGGAGCCTGCTTAAGATTCTCTCTCACTCTTAATCTCTCTCTCTCTCCCCCCGCCTTCCTCCCTCCCTCCCTCTCCAAAAAAAAAAAAAAAAAAAAAATTCTGGAGATGGATTGTTATAATGGTTTCACAACATTGTGAATGTCCTTAATACTACAAAAGTGTAACTTAAAAATGGTTAAAATTGTAAATGGTATGTTATATATATTTTACCATAGTAGAAAATCAAGCTAATAAAAATAAACTTTAAAAAATAAAGAAGGGGTGCCTGGGTGGCTCAGTGGGTTAAAGCCTCTGCCTTCAGCTCAGGTCATGATCTCAGGGTCCTGGGATTGAGCCCCGCATCGGGCTCCCTGCTCAGCGGAGAGTCTGTTTCCTCCTCTCTCTCTCTCTGCCTACTTGTGATCTCTCTCAATCTGTCAAATAAATAAATAAAATCTTTTAATAAATAAATAAATAAATAAAAGGAAAAGGAAAAAAACAACTGACAGAAGCAGGTGGTTACACATCCCTGTTCCCTCACCACTCATGTGAAACCATCTAAGGGAGGTGTTTTACACCATCTCCAGAGCTCCCTTGTGAGATTTAACTCCAGTCACCACTGCAGTAGCTTACTGAATAAGCTATGGCCTTGTTGCCTGCATTCTCCCTCATACCCTTGTTCACCTACTGGTAATGCCTGTATGCCCCAAATACTTACGTTCACAATACTTGTCTCAGGGTTTGCTACTGAAGGCCAGTTCCTTAACTTCTCTAAACATTAATTTCCTCATCATGAGAAATAATATTTGGATCATGGACTTATTGTAAAGATTGAATGAGATAATTCTTGAACATGCTTAGCAAAGTGCCTGACACATAGTAGACATCTGTAAATTTCTTGAATTCCTAATGCAATAGCTACTTGCCTTTTTAACTGAAGATAAACTAAGTCTCTCAGTTGCAGGAAGAGACTAAAAATCCAAGACCTACTGTTTCCCATCTTCTACCTGATTAACACCTCCCATGATTTATCATTCACCCTTTAACCACAAGAGGCATCAAAAGGAACTGGAATTTTGCATCCCATTCAATCCTTTGCTTAGAAGTAGGCTAGACCCACAAAGAAACTTAGACAAGCTCCCAGATATCAACCAGAATTTCCAAAACAGACAGATCACCACCATTTCCTTCCCACCTGAAGAATTAGGGTCTGTGAGGTTAACTACACACAAACCCTTATTCCTACCCTTTCTCTTTGCCTCCGAATATACCATCTTAGCATCACTAAGGCTTATGATGAAAAGTAAGATGCATTTAGTCTTTTTCTGTTCTACAGTATACCAAGTGAAACCACAGAATCCTGAAAATCCACTGAAGTGTATCCTTTGCTAAGTACCATTTTATTTGCTTTGGTTTCTCTTTACTTGCTTGCCAAAATATATAGAGAATTTTGTTAGCACAATGATCACCTATGCCAATTAGCAAACCAGAGAAATAGGTTATTGGCTCTGGTGGATGTTCCTAAATAAGACTGATGAGAAACTCAATTTCTGTCCCCTATTTTTATAGAAAATGGCTCTATGAATATGTTTTAAAAAAAAAAGCTGAACAAATTTGTTAGACTTACATGTTAAAAAGGGAAGTTCTGTTACCCAAACAAATAAATAATAAAACCCCAAATTACAACTGGCCCTTTATTATAATCCCCAAAGCTTGTTTCTAACATCTCACATGTTCATAGCCTTTAATTTTGTTCTTATCCCTCACAACTATATAGAGGTGGCCAACTTAAGTCCAAAGCCTCTGACTGAGGTAAACCATCCATACTGGACATGTCCAGTGGTTTCCATCTTTGCCTCAATTTCATTAAGTTTATGAGGCTCAAACTTCTCCCTACATTACTGCCTATATTTTTCCATTTCACTTACTTTTTCTAAAATAATGACAAGATTCACGAAATATTCAAATGATCATACAAACTCTGCTACACAAATATGGGGGTGCTGCTGAAATAAAACTATTTGTTAGGAGTTAAGGCCATGATTACAATAGCTCAAAATGTCTGTTCACAAGCTGAAGCATCAAAGTCAAGATTAATGTATAAAAGGCAGTTTAGCAATGCTACTATCTAATGTACAAAAGTGGTATAAGTCATACAAAAGTAAAGACATAGGTATATGACTGGTATGCATAGGACATTGAACGTGGCTACAGCACACTCACTCAATCTTGTACGTGTCAGGGAGTAAACCATTTCCTTCGTGAACTTTCTCACACCACTTTCAGAAGCTGTATACTATGAATTGCCTTCTATTAGTCTAACAAAGCCGGTTTAATGCCATCCATTAACTGCAAACATTTGCAAAGATTATAAAACAAGAGCCATACCCTCTGGCTCTGCTCAAAACTCACTGAAAAGAACTTGGTCCCTGACCACATTTGAAGAGAGTCTCAAAACCAACAAGTAGTGTCGAGTCCCACTATAGACCAGAAGCGTCTTCACTTGGAAAGTGGTCTTTTAAAGGCAGTAAGGGGCGCCTGGGTGGCTCAGTGGGTTAAAGCCTCTGCTTTCGGCTCAGGTCATGATCTCAGGGTCCTGGGATCGAGGCCCACTTCGGGCTCTCTGCTCAGCAGGGAGCCTGCTTCCTCCTCTCTCTCTCTGCCTGCCTCTCTGCCTCCTTGTGATCTCTCTCCCTCTGTGAAATAAATAAATAAAATCTTTAAAAAAAAATAAAATAAAATAAAGGCAGTAAGACTGCATAAATTGTGTTTGGTCAGTGGAATCAGAATGGGCACTGCTAGGATTCCCAAGGCCATATTCGTAATCTTCCTATTGCTTTCCAGGTCATTCTGCCCTTCCTCACCCCAATTTCAAGCCCCACATCCTCCTACAAACACCAAACGCAGGTAGTTATTGCCATGAACATGGAATGAAAGAATAAAGAGGATTCAGCATCTCTGCTTGTGTCAGCCTCCTACTGAAAACCCCTTAGGGATAAGTTCAAACCTTATCTCCTTAGTGATCATAGGGTCTTCACATCTGCCACTCTTCTAGCCCCTTTCATCATTCCCCATCCCCAGCCAAGCTGCCATCCAGTCCCACAGGTCTACTTTCACTGCCCGAAATCCCAAATCTCCCATTCTCTTGCTCATCTTTGGACCTAGACCATCGCCTCTGTTATTCGCACCATCAAAACCAAGGGCACCCAGCTAATACCACTTAATGCTCCACCTCTCCCTAAGCGTCACCCTCTCCAAGAAGCCCTCCTCATCCTTCATCCACGAATCTCCTAAATCCTCCGTGACAGCCTGGGTGTTCTGCCATAATAGTTCCCATTACAGTAGTGCTCCACTAAACCTACAACAACCCCTGGGTCCCTAAAAAAATCACTTGCTCAGTTTACAGTGGCAGCCCCCCTGTGCCCAGCAGAGGACTGGCAAGAAGCACACACACACACACATATGGTGACTATATAACACAAACACTAATTAAATCCAATATGAAAGCACACTGGCCATTCTTGTTTACCAGGATAAAACAGCTAATAAAATGACAGTTACTCCATCGATTCTTTGCATGAAGAAACTGTTGTAAAATATATATATATATATATATATATATATATATATATATATATATATACATGTCATTTTAGATCTGGAAAAGGACCAGATGATTTTGACAGATACCAAGAGATTCCCCAAAAGGAGAAAGCTAGTGGCAAAGCCAAAAATGGAACTTAGGTCTTTTGACTCGCAGGTCAGTGCTCCCATCTCTTTATCCAAAAGAATCTGCTCTGAAGTTATTCTAAGCAACTATATATGTTACTGAATTCTAGATAGCCTGTCAAAGTATTTGAAGCCTGAGTGTGAAGAGATAGCTTTTTCTTGGACTTAACAAAAAAGGTAAAGAATTTCCCTTGTGTACCCCTGCTAACTGCTCTGCGCTTGCAAGCCTGATGAACAGAAGTCACTGAAACTCAGTTGTCTTTGTATCCACTCAGCATCAAACAAGATCTGTTTTCAAAGAGTTCCTAAGAATGCCAAGCTATCATCCCATTCACAACCAAACCTCCTGCATCCCCCCCACGGAGAGGCTCAGGAAACAAGATCATTAAAGGCCCAAAATGCAAAACAAAGAGGGAGTAGGAGGGAACTTTACCTAGAAGGAAAAAAGACACACGCATCACGGGAAAGAAAGAAAATACATCAAAAGCCCTCTCCTGAGAGCCAAATGCGAAAGAGTCAACAACATTGCTCCCAGGATCCTGCCCTTTTGAACCATGGTCTTACTCCTCCAGGTGGTAACAGTTAATGTTGAGCTGGCTGGCAGGAAGGCAGCATGGCTAATCTGCCTGAACCCAGGCATAAGAAAGCCATCTTGGTAGAAGTTTGGTGGCCACCAATATCACCAAGAAAATAACAAGAGATCATGGTACCAATCCAACCACACATCTTGCAGAGCAGCTCAAACCTCAACCTTCAGAGCAGAGTTCACTCCCAGACCCCACCTTCAGTCACCTTGGACCCACAGAGGGTGAACTTCCCTCTCCCACCACACCCACTTTACAGAAACTTGCTACAAAGGAGATAGCAACTACAATGCACAACTAGGCTTAGTTTCTTATCTAAAACCCTGCCTTGGGCGCCTGGGTGGCTCAGTGGGTTAGAGCCTCTGCCTTCCGCTCAGGTCCTGGGATCAAGTTCTCCATCGGGCTCCCTGCTCAGCCGGGAGCCTGCTTCCTCCTCTCTCTGCCTGCCTCTCTGCCTACTTGTGATCTCTCTCTCTCTCTCTGTCAAATAAATAAATAAAATATTAAGAAATAAATAAAAAATAAAATTTAAAAAAGCCCTGCCCTTTCTTATTATAATTAGCCACACTACTTTAGTGGAAAGTCTCTCACAGTCTGTCTAAGGATCTGAGAGCATTCCTACAGAACAGTCACATTGCTCAATTCCCACTCAAGCGCTTGTCTTCTGAGCCACTAAGGAGTTGCCTTGAATTAATAGTTTGCTCTTAATACATTTACGGGGAATGCACTTTGCTGCCTGCAATTCATTCATACTCTGAAATCATGTAATGACAACTACCTTTAGGGGTGGAAAGCTGTAAGGCAAGGGAAAAAAAAAAAGAAACACTATCAGACACCCCACACACACACACACAATGCACACACATGTGCAAACACGCAGCATACATACACGAGAACCAAATGAGCAAAATGTAGAATCTTTTTTTTTAAGATTTTATTTATTTATTTGACAGAGAGAGCGAGATTACAAGTAGGCAGAGAGACAGGCAAAGAGAGAGGAGGAAGCAGGCTCCCTGCTGGAGCAGGGAGCCCGATGCAGGGCTCGAACCCAGGACCCTGAGATCATGACCTGAGTCGAAGGCAGAGGCTTTAACCCACTGCGCCACCCAGGTGCCCCCAAAATGTAGAATCTAAAGAATAAACCACAGCAAAGTAAAGCTGCTTCTGTCAGTCACCTATGACTATTGTCACTGGCCTTCCATCTACAGGTGTATCCCAGGGATGCCCTCTGACCCAACCCATACTTTTCATCTGCTGGGGCCACAGTCTCACTATTGACTTCCAGGAATAAGTAATCACTTAGTTCCTTCCTGAAAGTGCTGGCAGCCTTTCCTTCCTTTCTCTTTTTTCTCTTTTTTAATTTTGTTGAGTGCCCACTACATGCCAGCAACTAGAGATTTCCTGGACCTTCAAAGCAATAAATCTGAAAGATGGAAGTGGAAAAGGAATGCCCAAATAGTTAAATGCAGAACTTGAAGCACAACACTGGGAAACAGAGCCAGCCAAGGGCTAAGAAAATCTGACTAGAGCAGAAGTTGAACTGGCCCAAGAGAGGGGTGACCAATTATATCAGCAATTAAGTCAGTGAGATTGTGGCCTTGAGCTTCCACAGCTGAGGCAAAGTGAATAGCAAATCAGGCCGAGGACTCAGCCCTCGCTGAGGAAGATAAACAGCCTGGCTCCTCCTGGTGCCTTCGCATGACAACAGGTCTCAGTTGTTTCTTCTATTATAATCATAGGGACACACACTGCTCCTACTGTGGCAAAAGATAATTTAGTGACCTTGACAGTCATGCAGATGTGGGTTCAAATTGCAGATCTACCACGGCATTAACTTTAAGTGAGTTCTTCCGTTCATTCATTCAATCAACAGATATTTATTTGACCATCTACAACGTGTTAAAAACTCTTCTGGAAAAAGAAAAAAAAAACTCTTCTGGGAGGGTGCATGGATAACTTCCTCAGTTAAGTGTCTGACTCTTTTTTTAAAAAAAGATTTTATTTATTTATTGACAGAGAGAGAGAGATCACAGGTAGGCAGAGAGGAAGGCAGAGAGAGGAGGAAGCAGGCTCCCCGCTGAGCAGAGAGCCTGATGTGGGGCTCAATCCACTGAGCCAAGCAGGTGCCCCAAGTGTCTGACTCTTGATCTCAGCTCAGGTCTTGATCTCAGGGTCCTGAGTTCAAGCCCCACGTCGGTCTCCATACTGGGCATGGAGTCTACTTAAAAAGAAAAAAAAAAGACTCTTCTAGGCACTGGGAATACAACAAAAAGCAAAAGCTCTTGCCTTCGTAGAACTTAGCAAATTCTTTGAGCCTCAGTTTCCTCATCTATAAAATAGGAATAAGACACCTACCATTACAGGTAGTTTGAAATGAGGAATGTAAAGCACCTAGCACATAGTAAATGCTCAGTTAATGGTATCCTTCCCAGAACAGAGTTAACTTACCTACAATTCCCAACTAGACTGTAAGCTCCAAGTGAAGAACTATCTATGGCTCACCTCTATACCTCCCCAGTACCTATCACATAGTAGAGATGCTCAATAAATATTCCATAAGTCAATGAGTAGGTACTCAATCAATAGTAGCCATTATTATAGCTTTATTACTTAAAAAAGCAACAAGTCATTAAATTAAAGGCCCCCCCCTTTTTTTAAAGGAAAGTAAGGTGCACTACACAATATATCTTCAGAGTTTTTTTTTTTAAGATTTTACTTATTTATTTGACAGAGAGAGATCACAAGCAGGCAGAGAGGCAGGCAGAGAGAGGGGGGGAAGCAGGCTCCTCTCCACTGAGCAGGGAGCCCAATGTGGGGCTCGATCCCAGGACCCTGAGATCATGACCTGAGCTGAAGGCAGAGGCTTAACCCACTGAGCCACCCAGGTGCCCTCAGAGTTGTTTGTTTTTTTTTTTTATGAAAGCAAATGTTACTAACATAAGTATTCCAATCCAAGGAATCTATTAGTACAGAGATCTGCATGGACAGCGGATACAGATACCTACCCACTGCTTCCCTAACTGCAAAGTAAGGATAAGTTGGACAGGCTTCAGGTTGCTCCAGGAGACATGTAAGTAAGTTAAATGATGGGGCACCCGGCTGGCTCAGTCAGGGGAGAATACAAGTCTTGATCTCAGGTAGTGAGTTCAGGCCACACATTGTGTATAGAGATTACTCAAAAATAAAATCTTTAAGGGCCCCTGGGTGGTTCAGTCAGTCAATTAAGCAGCTGACTCTTGATTTTGGCTCAGGTTCTTTTTTTAGGGTTGTGAGATCAAGCCCCACATCAGGCTCTGTGCTGGGCATGGAACCTGCTTAAGGCTTTATCTCTCCCTCCCCTCCCCTCTCCTCTCTCTCTCTCTCTCTCTCTCTCTCTCGCCCCACCTTCCCTCCCTATCTCTCTAAAACAATAATGATAATAAAATAAAATCTTGAAAAATAGAAGTAAATTAAATGAACTTTGCCACATGAACTAAAAGATGATCAGAAAGGTTAAGGTTTTGGGGCGCCTGGGTGGCTCAGTTGGTTAAGCGACTGCCTTCGGCTCAGATCATGATCCCAGGGTTCTGGGATCGAGTTCTGCATCAGGCTCTCTGGTCAGTGGAGAGCGTGCTTCCTTCTCTCTCTCTGCCTGCCTCTCTGCCTACTTGTGCTCTCTCTCTCTCTCTGTCAAATAAATAAATAAAATCTTTATAAAAAAAAGAAAGGTTAAGGTTTTTAAAAAGTGCCACATAAACAACCAATCACAAAATTTCAATGGCTTAAAAGAACAAAGGTTTATTTCTTGGTCACGTTATATGTCCAATGCCAGTTGTTCATTCAGTGACTCGGGGACCCAGGCAGATGGAGGCTCCATCTCAACACATGCTTCCATGACCATCACAGCAGAAGCGAGCACTGGATGGTCTCACACTGGAAATTAAATATTCTAGCACAGAAGTGACACAAGCCACTTCCAACATATACCTGGAAGGACAGAAAAGTAGCTAGGGAGAACATGAACAATCTCTACTACAGGTGATACTAAGACCAACAAGCTGTGGAATAACAGGGATTTGTTAAAGAGGATGCTCCAATGATACAACTACATTGCTCCAAGGTTCTCAAATTCTAGACCTGGGAGGGTGTATAGGGAGCATCTGAGAGCAGTGGACTCAACATAAAGGCATCTCAAACAACATAAACCTGGACTCTGAATTTTCAGAGCAACTCTGCTTTTTTCCTCTAACTATATTGAAGGTCCAGATAAGTTTTTATTTAAGAAACACAAAAAAAGTTCCTACAGCTGAAAAACATATGAAAACCACTTACGTAAACCAAATCCTTTGTTTTACAGATTAAAAAAGTAGAGAGAGAGGAGGGAAGGTAGGGAGGCCCAGGAAGTTAAAGCGACCCAACCCCACCCCCAGGAAAGCTCCAGTGTTTAGCAGCTGTCCTTTGACAGATTTGTTGTACCGTTGCACCACCCTCTGGTCTTCCCTTCATTTCTGCTCCCTTTAACTGGCACCAGAGAGACAGACCCAGACCAAGATCAAGTCACACAACAAATGGTATGGATGATAAGTAGTCCCCACCCTACTGCACTAAATAATGATTCACATCCCATTAGCAATTCTCTACATTACTCATTCCCTACTTCCTGGCAAATGTGAAGCCATTAGTAGAAGTTAATACTAACCTTCAGGAGACTTTCATTTTGTTCTCAGAGCAGGTTAACAGACACCTATGATTTGTATTCACTGAATTCCATTCTCTTCTCATGTTCCCAGCTCTGCTTTGAGCCCAGCTCTTCCTCCACCTTCACTCACACTAAAGCACTGGGTGTCACATACTTAAGCCTCAATGGTCTTCTAACCTCCGGTCTCTGTCTTTTTCAAATGATCTTATACTTGCTAGCCCATGAAATAAAACTCAAACTTTTCAACCAGGAATCCACTTTACCTCCTCAATTTCCTCCCCAGCCTATTTTCCCAACATTATCTATGATGTAGTACTTATCCTGCCCAGCCAAAGGCAAGATGATGAACCTGGAAGTCAAAATGACATAGTAATAAATCCTAGATCTTGTGCAAATTCCTTAATCTGAGTTTCAATATTCTCTCCTATAAGATTGGTATGATGGTGTCTACTTTGAGAGGTTCTTGAGAGTGTAACAGTGAGGATTATGTTTGACCACAAGCAACAAATAGTGGCCTGCAAGTAAGAAGGTTATTTGTTTTGGGCAATAAGAAGTACGGGCAGGGGGCGCCTGGGTGGCTCAGATGGTTAAGCATCTGACTCTTGATTTGGGCTCAGGTCATGTTCTCAGGGTTCTGGCATACAGCCCGGCGCTGGGCTCCTTGCTGGGCATGGAGCCTGCTTAAGATTCTCTTTCCCTCTCCCTTTGCCCTCCCCCTCCAAAAAAAAAAAAAAAAAAAAAAGAGAAGAGAAGCAGTTTGGGAGAAGTCAGTTTAGGCTGGTACTATGGCTCAACAATGTCAACAAGATCAAGACACTTCCAAGTTCCAACTTCACCGTTTTTAATACATGGTCCTATCTTTGTTGTTGTAGTTGGCTGCTGTCCTTTCAGGCACTGCACCTAGGTTCCCAGCAGCAAGAAGCAGAAAGGAGCCAAAGCTGTTGGGGTGTACTACCCAAGTGCGTCCTCCTCACTAAGCTTACAGGAAAGCCCCATCCAACAACATCTGCTTATATCATTATAAGACCTGAGTCTCAGGGCGCCTGGGTGGCTCAGTGGGTTAGAGCCTCTGCCTTCAGCTCAGGTCATGGTCTCAGGGTCTTGGGATCAAGCCCTGCATCGGGCTCCCTGCTCAGCGGGGAGCCTGCTACCTCCTCTCTCTGCCTGCCTCTCTGCCTACTTGTAATCTCTCTCTGTGTGTGTGTCAAATAAATAAATAAAATATTTAAAAAAAAAAAAAAAAAGACCTGAGTCTCATGGCTGCTCTAGGCTGTTAAGGGAGTCATGGAAAGTAAAATGGGCATATTCCCATCTCAAGCAAAACTGGAATTCTTTTAGCTAGAAAGGAGACAAGGAATATTGGATAGGCAGTTAGTAATATCGATCCCAGTATTAAAGTACATATTTTATGTAAAGTGCTAAGCACAGTAGTTACCAGCTCAATAAAAGTTGAGCTGTAATTACTGCTATTATTATGATTATTGTTATTATTATTATTTACCTATCCTACCCTCTGGCCAAATGGAATAACTCATTATATCTAGATGTTCTTCTTACATTTCTACTACATATGTTTCTATATGGTCTATTTGTATCTCCAACATTATCTCTGCTTCACAGTCCAGAAAAATGCCATTTAATCTAAGAAGTCTTTCCTGACACCTACTCCTAATAATAAGTTCTATGGTGGCAGAACCCACATCAGACAAAAACTCCTGTGTTCATTATTCCATTGAGCATAGTCTCTTGGAACATGGTAGGTTTTAATAAACAGTGCCTTGATAATTTAAGTAACTCACGTACATATTCTTTTTTTTAAAGATTTTATTTATTTATTTGAGAGAGAGAGAGAGTGAGAGAGAGCATGAGAGGGGAGAGGGTCAGAGGGAGAAGCAGACTCCCCACTGAGCTGGGAGCCCAATGTAGGACTCAATCCCAGGGCTCCAGGACCATGACCTGAGCTGAAGCCAGTTACTTAACCAACTGAACCACCCAGTCGCCCATCATCTACACATTCAAACCCACATTTACAGTCAGTCTTCTAGAATCAAATATGGTATATTCCCAAAATGTAAAAGTGGAACACTAGCTTTATATGACATAAAGCTAGTTGTGGGAGTGAGGGGATGAAGACTGTATTACCCAAAAATAAGAAGAAAAAACTATAAAATTCTCTAAAACATCATACGTTTTACATGTTGCAGGAGTTCAGATTATAGTTCATCAAATATTCCCTCCTCTACTATGGGAAGAGTCTACTTTTACCTATGGATGCTGATCTTCACCATGTGACATGCTATGCCCAAAAAGGTTGCTTGTGAAAATGACATTGCTTGTGCAGTTAGACTTAGCTATCAAATCCAGCTATCCACCGCAAAAAGGATATGCTCAGGTAGCTGCTATCCCTTCCGCCTGGGCCCCAGAACACATATGTAGCAGACCAAAACCAAGTGCAGCCAACAGCAGAGCCACCCCAGGAACCCAGCCTAGATCATTCAAATTACAGTCAACCTAAAAACTCAGGAGAGTGAGAATTAATACCTGTTGCTGTAAGGCGAGAAGTTTTGATACACAGCAAAAGTTGACTAATGTAACTTTTATCAATTGATGTATTTTAGCATTTCTTTTTCTTTTTTAAGATTTTATTTATTTATTTATTTATTTGACACAGAGAGAGAGAGAGAGAGAGAGAGATCACAAGTAGGCAGAGAGGCAGGCAGAGAGAGAGGAGGAAGCGGGCTCCCCGCTGAGCAGAGAGCCCGATGTGGGGCTCGATCCCAGGACCCTGAGATCATGACCTGAGCTGAACGCAGAGGCTTTAACCCACTGAGCCACCCAGGCGCCCTATTTTAGCATTTCTTACATATTAATTTACTTTTTTCCTTTTCTTCACACAAAAAAGAACAGACTGAAGAATCTCTGCCTTTGGTACACCCAATGATATCTATCTTTGGATCAACTGTTTTAGATACAAGTCCTACAATTAGCATTACTATCAGTGCTTTTCCATTTTCCATTTGTTCTATTTTTCTAAAATAAGGAAAGTCACAATAAAGTATCAGGGAATAATTGCTGAAACTAAACCACTGGCTGGCAAGTAGGTCTCCCATATAACAGCCAAAATGTTAACTTTTTTTTTTAAGATTTTATTTATTAATTTGACAAATAGAGAGAGAGAGAAAGAGAAAGAGCACAAGTAGGAGGAGCGGCAGGCAGAGGGAGAAGCAGACTTCCTGCAGAGCAAGGAGCCCGATGAGGGACTCGATCCCAGGACCCTGGGATCATGACCTGAGCCAAAGGCAGATGCTTAACCAACTGACACACCCAGGTGTCCCCCAAAATGTTAACTTCTTAGCTGATAAAAGAGGTTAAAGATTGTCCCTAGTAAAACAAACAAAAATGTAGATTATACAAAGTTAACCTCACCAAAGTCAAAGACTATCTGTTGAGGTGAATTTATGGATTCCAACACCATTCATTTAAACTAATATTTGAGGATATCTCTTTGGGCAAATCATGATCACTGAGTTTCACCAAAGGGAAGACACTGATAAGTCTTGTGGCCTTTCCAACATAATAAAACAAGAGGACCACACTATTTCAATAGAATAACCTTAAATACAATTATATTTAATCACTAATGAAAAAGAGTCCCTTTGTAAGTGAAAGAGAAAATAAAATTCTAATCCCTTAGCAAAAGAAAAAAAAAAGGCCAAATGAATAAGAGCATATATTCAACCTATACCTATTCAGAACTCCAACTGGAAATATAAGGTATCAGTAAAAATAGAAGAATATGGATTTTGTTTTGTTTTACCTTCTTTTAATTAATCATCATTACATTTGGAACCAAATTTCCCCTGGGCCAAAGCTGACTTACTAGAAATATACACAAAGTTACTAAATTTGTCTACTGGTGAAGTGATGGCCTTCAGAGAAGCAAGCTACACATTAACATCGCAGTGGATTCTAAACAGAATAGAACTTACGTATGCTGGGAGAGTCCATACTTCAAAATGGATACATATAGACGGCACAACCAAAATTTGAATTCAAGGCCATAGCCAAGGTCACAGGCTCTGAGTCAGAGAAACCTAGACCCAAGTGCTCACACTTACCCTAAACTGTGGCAAGATACATAATCCCTTTTTGCTTCCTTATCTATAATTTGGGGGTAATAATAACCCCTACCTCATAGGAACTCTGAAAGTTTTAAAAAAGATAATGTATGTAAAATACACCAAGTGCTAGCATTTACAATAGCCATAATAATAGCAATAGTAATAATACTACCTTGACAAACCTGGCTTGTACATGAAAACCATCCTAATCAGTGTACTCTGGCTCACAATCTGTTCACGAAAACATTGAATGCACAGCTTTATATTCACATCCAGATACAGCTTCTATAAGGTAACAGGATCAACCAGTAATTTTTCTCCTGAATTCAGGGAGAAGGGCACTGAAAAAAATAAGCCTTCATTTCTGGAGAACAAGGAGGAGCTGGTCCTGCTGCCCACACTCCATCCACCCATGAAAGTCTTGCTGATGAAACCATGCTTCCATCACCATCCACATACCGCCCCCCCAAACTGTGCAGGGTTTTTATTAAAGCACAGAGGCAGACAGACAAGATGGCTCACCTTAGAAGCAAACTCACCTTAAAGGCAAACTCTTCTACCCTCCGGAAAGGATCTGTCTTGGCCCCACTGCCACATCCAAACTGATAGCCAAACTGTAAGCGAAGAAGGCAAGCCCTCACTTCCAGAAGTTGAGTCACACTGTCAAAAATTACAGGAACCCCTTCTATTCGTGGTAATCCTAATAAAGTATGCTTGTCTGCTTCAAAAATATCTTATAAATCCATTAATAGAGCCAAAAGCCAATTACAACTGTATACCGAGAAAACAATGTGACTTTACAAGGACAAGAGTGACCAAAGGAGACAAAGTGCCACACCCTTTTTCCAGATAGCTCAACAGTAAATGGTGTCTCTTCTAAAGGAGCCTGCAATTCTAAAGAAATAGGTGGATAGTTCTAACCCCCAATACGCCCCCCCACCATTGCATTTTTCACACAGATCCACTTCATTTTCATTTTTAAGCCAATGGCCTGAGCATCCCCAACTACTACAACTAGTGAGGGGAGAAGGAAGAGAGAAGAAACAAACCCAAGTCAAGCATACTTGCTTCTAAGCCCATTTTCGAAGAGTTTTCTTCCCGCTTGTCTGCCTCTCACAGCTGGAGCCTCATACCTGGTGGAAACCAATGGTTAAGTAAAACCACTGATTTAAAAAGCCAACCAGGAAACTAACCATGACAAGTGGGAGCTGCCCTCCTCTCCCGAGCGTTGATTGGCTCTTGAGGTTTTACCGGTCCCCGTTCTGCCCACATAAGTGGCAGGTGTGACTGTCAATCACAGAGGGACCTGACAATTCACCACTCCGGGAGTAAATTGCTTTTCATCCAGCAAAGGCAGGTCGCCGCCTAAAATCGATCCGCTCGTAACAGAGCGGACCCTCCCTCTCTGGCAAGGAGAACAGAGACCCTTAGGTACAAAATAAATAAGGCCGGGCCGATTCGAGAGTTTATGAGCGCTGTTTTATTATATCCCGCACCAAAGCAGCCCTTAATCTTCACTGTCCTAAGATGATCTTTCAAAGGCTCGGACGAAATTTTTTTTAATGAAAAAAAGAAAATAGGTACCACCTTCTAAGCACCCCTTTTCTTGTAAAATTCGGAGATGGGGAGGGGGAGGAAAGGAATGTCGTTCAGTTTAATTTCACATCGTATTCGTCTTCATACACCGCCACACTCTACCCCTCCCCAATAAAGCCGGCTTCGTTTTCCCTGACACGGATTTTTTTTTTTTTTTTCTGAACACGCTCCCCTCGGAGCCCACCGAGGCAGCCAGGCACCCCACCGCCCCGGACTGGGGCTCCACCATTCAACACTTTGTTCTGCTTGGGGTTCTCCGAGACCCTTGCCCCCGAGAACACCCCACCCTCGAGGCAAGAAGGGAAAAGCCAGTAGAAAGAGGGGGAGCTGGAGAGGAGAAAGGCGATGGCAGTGAGGGTGGCTGCCGGAGAGGGGCTGCGGGAGGTGGCCCGGGCCGCCGGGGCGAGCGAGCGGCGCCCGCGCGCCAGAGCAAGCCGTGCACTTGTTCCAATCCGGGGGTTTCTACATCAAGGCAAATCCGCCCTTAGGCCGCCCCATCCTTCCCCCCGCCCCAGAAAGCCCCGGTGGAAGCGGATGGTTCACCCCTCGGCTCCCCGCGATAACGCATTGCAGCTCCCCACGAGTGAGGGGGACCCGGCGCGAGGGATGCCCGGCACGCGCGCCCCGAGGGAGCCGGGCGCCCAGCGGCCCCGGCCCCGGCGTCGACGCCTCACCTTTCTGATGCTCGCCCCGGGGCCGTCCCACATGGATTTTTACAACCTCACGTCGCCCTGGCCCCCGGCGGCCGGGAGGAGCCGGAGCCGGCGCCCGAGCCCGAGCCCGAGCCCGAGCCCGAGCGAGCAGGAGAGGGAGGAGGAGGAGGTGGAGCGGGGCGGGGAGGGAG
>LNAC01000358.1:1131727-1203460 GCA_002007465.1 Ailurus styani
GCCAGAGCGGGGCTCCGCCGGGCCCCCCGCCCGGCCGCTCGGCGCGCTCGCCGGCTCGCCGCGGCCCTGACTCACATTCCCAGCATTCCCGAGGAGCCGCTGGGGGGGCCGGGGCTGGGACGCGGGCGCCTCCGCGGGGGGCAGCAGAGAGCGCCTGGCCCCGAGCGGCGGGGGTCTTCGAAGCGCCTCCTCCCAGGTAGCCGCCTTCTCGGAAGCACCTGGCCCTCATCTCCTCTCCCGGACGCCCCTCCCCGGGTACCCTCCTCCAGAGGCTGCCAGGCACTCCTGGGACTGAGTGGTCCGGCGGCTTTGGCGACAGGGACGGGGATGGCACTTGATAGAGGGGATGCAACTGTCTTTTAAGTTAAGCTTTAGAGGAGGGGGGGCGCGGGTTCCCATACCCTGGCACCCTGCTGTTAGCTTAATCTTCTTTAGAAAGTGAAGGGATTTCGTCAGATTTTCACTTTCTTGTTCCCCTGAGGAAAAGAGAGAATGGGAGATAAAAAAGGGACCAAGGGGGGAAAAAAATCATCATCAACCTCATAGTTACCATTCATTGAATGCCTTCTCTGTGCCCTGCAATGTGCGTGCATCGTCCCATTTAAGGTAGAAAGATGGCGTCAGAGTTCATTCACACACACAAATACACACCTCAAGATAATGTGCAGCAGGAGCTGGACACGTTTTTCATTGGAAAAGGCTACCACCCAACAAGTCTGCAGCCCTAGCCACTACCATTTTATATCAGGGAGGAGACGCCAAACCTCCCTGGAATCTCCAGATTTGGTCTCACACTGAGCAGTCAATTTGCAAGACTATGGCAGTGATTTCCTTCCTGTCCTGGTGAATTCGCTGCCAGCAATTTCAGGGACCAAACCTAAATGTCTCCTGCTGGGAAGCTCCAACAAATGAAGCTGAGTCCAGCCGCGGGATGTCTGGAAGAGCCGAGGTACAGAATCAGCACAACGATTAGGGATGACTCCTTCCTTCCTCCCATGATGGGAATTGAAATATCAAGTGAAGGAAGTAGATTCTACCCAGATGTCCTGTTCCTTAAGCCTTCCTTTTACACCTCTGGTGTTCATAGTTTTTCACAGACTCATGGCCCCTGAAGCCTCTTTGCCCTTACCCTCTTCTTTCTCTCAGTCACCAAGAAATCAGCACTCATTCTGTTGACCTGGATGCTCCAGGGTAAAACCAAGCTACACCTGTTGTGTTTAGTTTTCTGTGTACCCCCTTGACAGCCTCTGCTAAAAAGGCCTGGATAATTGGATAGATAGATAGATAGACGTACTTTGTTGAGAGTGCTTTGAGAAGTCCTAAAATCCCTTATCTTTTGAAATGTGACCAATGTTTATTCAGTACCTCCTATGTGCACCACTTACATTTTTTTCACTACTCTCACAAAAACTTTGTAAGATATGTACTGTCTTTCAGAGAAGTCAGGTAACATATCCAGTTGAGAATGTATTTAAATCTGTGCCTACAGCTCACAACTCTTGGCCATCCATTCTCTATTCCTTTGATCCATGGGTTTTAAACAAGAATCGCTGGACTTCATGGGGACAAGTTCTTGTTTATATGCCTATGTACATTTTTCCCCCAGAGAGTAGATCTATGGTTCCCAACAGATTTCTTTGCATTGGGTCCTTGAAAAAGTTAAGAATAATCACTTTAAACAGAAAGCAACTTTATGTAGTAAAACAAGGACTGGAAGTTTTAGGAATCTTAAGTCATCTTTATCCTCTCTGGGACTTAGTTTTCTCATCTGAAAAATTAAAAAGCTGACCTAAAGGATCTTAAGGTACACTGCAGTAAGGGAGACAGACAAGAAAACAGGCCATTACAATACCGCTTATGAAGGAACAAAGCTGGGGAACCTGGGTGGCTCAGTCAGTTAAGCATCTGCCTTCCGCTCAGGTCATGAACCTGAAGTTCCAGAATCAAGCCCCGCATCTGGCTCCCTGCTCAGTGGAGAGCCTGCTTCTCCTTCTGCACTTCACCCAGCTCGTGCTTGTTCTCTCTCTCTCTCTCTCTCTCTCTCTCTCTCTCTCTCAAATAAATAAACAAACAAAACAAGGAACAATGTCCTGGGTATTATAGGAGCATATAGGAAGGACAGCCAACCCTTACCCTGGGGCTCAGAAATGGATCCCCAAGGAAAATGTCATCAAATTTGCTTGCTACATCCACCCTTCCTGCCCCACCCTGTGCTCAGCCCAGAGCAGCAGCCTGCATACTCTGTGAAGTCAACCATAGGAGATTGAATCTTTGGAGAACACCTGCCCCTGGGTGGGCTGTCACAAGCTCTCCCCACAGTATTTGAAACTAGGCCATTGGAATGAGTCAGCCAGTGGATACTGAGTGGTGAGCTTGTAGCCCAAATCAGAACTAGGGCACCCAAAACCATGGTGCCAAAGTCACTGAGAAATGAGCTCTAAGACCTTTGCTCATTGGCAGAAAGGAGAATAGACAGCCAAGTAGACAGAAACTAAGATTCCTAAAGGTCTGAAAGACTTGAATATCTACCTGCTTACTTGGTAGCACCAATGTGGGTATCTAACTGGCATCTCAAACTTGATCTATTCTAAACAGGACTCTGGATTTTTATGTACCACATCTCTTCTCTCCCAAGGTCACCCATCAGATTAATGGCACCACCCTTTATCCAGTTGCTCAGGTAGAAACCTAGAAGCATCTCAGATTTCCCCTTTTGCTTATACCACACCTCTACCCTATCAACCAGTTTTATCAGTTCCACCCAGGGCCATATTGGAGCCTGAAACCAAAAGAAAACTGTGTGTGTGTGTGTGTGTGTGTGTGTGTGTGTGTGTGTGTGTGTATTTTTTGAACCAAGTACAAAAAGTTAAAAAAAAATCTCCACACTGAAAAAACACAACTGTATCTAAAGCCCCATGTTGCCCAATATGTTTGTTCATTACTGCCAACCCTCATAAACCTGGCCAGTAGGGAGACACAATAGCCAAGTGGCCCAGGAACTGAGCATTTGTTAGAAATGGTTATCCTTGTTGCACAATGATACAGAGTCAGAGCAACAATAACCTCTGTCTTTTATACGTATATACAACTAGGACGTTGCAGGACCAAGATTCAAATCACAGTTCACAATTCACAAACTGTCTCCCTTATTTGAAGGGCAGGGAGAGACCAAAGAAAGAGGCAGACCACTCCAGATTGGTAGGTGGCAGGTTTAATAAGAAAGGGAAGGCTTATCTCCAGTGATTCCAAGATGAGTAGATCTCTGCACCTGCCCATCAGAATCTTAAAGTTTATATAGAGGCCCTAACTGCATTCAGTCGTGTATACTATCCAGATGGTTTCAACAACACCTTACTCTCTCAAGGCTACAACCTTAAAATGGTTCCCACTGTGGGAACGGTGAGCAGGGTGTACATTCTAAGGACTAGGGAGTGGATGAGGGGCTTCAAATTACCCAGGTCCAGCTCATGGTCAACTGGTGAACACATTCTCTCAATTACTTGCTCCAACACAAGGCAGTCTGGCTCAGAATCAACCCGTCAAAATCAACTGGACTTGGTGAGTACTTGGATATGGAACATGAGGGAGGAGCCAAGAAGGCTCCCAGGAGTCTGATTCAGACAACTGGATAATGTGCCACTCACCAAGACTGGAAATAAAGGTTGGGGGGGTGATAAAGGTTTATAGAAATTTTATGAATAATTTATGATTTCATTTGGAGCTTTCTGAATTTGCAGTGCCAGTGATTTCAAGGCGGAAATATCCAGAAGGTGACTATCTCAGTGTGCTTTGAAGTCAGATGAGAGATCATGAAGACAGTGTGTGGAAGTCATCATGTTTGGTAATTAGAGCCATGGGCATGGATGAGTAACCCAGGACAGTCATTAGCCATGAGAAGAATTTAGTTAGATGAGAAACAAAAATCCCTTAACAACTCACAATTATCTGTCCTTCTTAGGCATGAGGTCATTTGTACATGTCTCTTAACAAGGTAAGTTTAATTCAAGGGAAACATCATTGGGGCTGCCATAAAAGAAAAAAGACCCAGTTAACTGACTCACTAGCACCACCACCACAGTTAACTGGATCAGAAATAATCACCTGACCCTTAGGAAGCCAACCTATTGGCTTATCTAAGCCAACCTAAGCCAATTCTCTTTCCCAGGAATGTTTTAAAGCCTTTGTAGCCCTAAGCATCAGAGCAAGCATATCAAAATCCAACAATACCAAAATATTTTTCCCTGTGGAAATTTTTAAAAGTTTTTTGGCTTTGTTTTTACAATTATTTGGCTAATTTATTATATTTACTGTGGTTATCATTTGTCCATAATCATAGAGCATACTCAAGAATCATTGTGAAATGAGAAAATCTAACCTACAATTATTTTCAAATGGAATGAAATGTTTGTAAATATGAAAAACCATAAAGTTATGTTTTGTACACATTTATAATTAAACATTTGTGAATTCCCCACTTGCAGTTTCCTGTAAATCTGTAATCTCAAGGTATGTAAGTCTTTCAGGGGCTTGCAAAAATATTGGTCAAATGTCTATATAATGTAAAATTACATCAGTTGCTTTAGTTCCCAATAACTTTCCATTTCCACAATTCTGGCCACTCATGAAATCTGGACACCTTTGCTGTCCTTGGGTTCCATGAGATGCCCCCACATCCTTCCAATAGATACATATCGTTCTTTTTTCTGCCTCAGGTAGCTTGAGCAATTTTCTCTTCCTTGCAGCCACAATGACTCCCTGAATTGGAAAGCCAGCTTCCTTATGCTTAGACAAAGCACTTCATTACAGTCCACTGGAATCCAAAGCCTGAATCTGGCCTCACTACCTAATTCCCCAAAGAAAACAAACCTGGGGAAACCACATAAGTAGATATTGTTATAGTTATTGGGTATTTCTTACTCTGCTTCTGGAAAGATATGGCAGATGGCCATGCCAAGCCCTGAGCCTGGCCTGTGTCTGTTTCTTTACGGCATTTTCCATGATCTACTGCCCATTCCTTAGGCCTCCTCTTCTTTCTGCAGTCCCTGGTTTGGCTATTTAAAGGTAGTTCATTAACACATTTTAAATTATGCTAAAAGCTGTAAAATTAAAAGACCTTTTTACCATGCTCATTTTTCAAGAACAATTTCACGGTGGAAAAGGCCTCTTGGAAGCCCCTAAGGAGAGAAATAGCTACAGATGCAGGGTTTAAAACCTTCCAAATGCTGGAGGCTCACATATTCTTTTGGCTTCACCTAAACCCTGGCTCCTTTAGACTTATGCTTTTTGCTACTAAAGCAGTTATATTCAAACACCACCATGTTCTCTTTCTAAAAAGCTAAAGGCCTTATGGAGAGTTAAGCTACTCTAAAAACCCATGAAAATTTCTTACCTCGAATCCTATCCACATTTCCATCCCTGCAAATGCTGAAAAGACCCAGCAAATCTTTTAAGGGAGCTAATAATGGATTTGTTACATGAGAGAAAAATAATTTTAAAAAATGGGGATGAGGGTGTTGAAACATGAAAGATCTTTAAAATATCAATAACATAGCAAAGCCACCCAGTTTTCTGTTTTCCTCCCTACTGGCAAAAGTTCAGCATTTAAAAAGTTATGTGTCTTCAGGCAAGTTACTTACTTTGAGATTCAGTCTCTTTATTTATAAAAGGGGAGTAGTTCACAGTCTCTTCTGTACATGGCTATGACAAGGGTAAAATAAAACCATGTAGGTAAAGTCCTCAAAAGACTCAAGGAATGGTGGCTTCTGTGTCCACAATGCTGATCCTATTAAGGAAGAGAGTAAAACTTATATTAATATTGTCAGGAGTTATAAACAAATTTGTGAATCTCCATGTTAAATGGTCAGGACCAGGATAAGGCAAGAGAGATACTAGCCTTGGGTGCAAAATTAAAAGAGGCATCAAATCTCAGCAATCAAGGTAAATCCTATCTTAATATAGTATTTTTGAAAAACAAATCAGCAAACTACAGCCACAGGATGACTGCCTGTTTTTGTAAATAAAATTTTGTAAGTAAAGTTTTATCCGAACTTTTAGGAAGCGAAAAACAAAAATAAAACAAACAAACAAACAAAAAAAAAACCTTTAAAGGAAACACAGAGAAAAAGAGGCTGGAACTTCAGTTATAGGCATTTTACACCCTGGCATTCCAAAAAAGAATTTCTTACACTCAGGCTTTTAACTAACAGCCAACATCCTCATGTGCTTCCAGTACATCGTTCCTGGGAGAACGCCTTTGCTCATCTAGTATCTTTACTGCCTGGAGTCTCTCTGGGAGAGAGAAAAATACCTGCCCTAAAAGGTGGGTTCTTGCGAGAGGAAGGGCTAACATGATGCCTAGAAATGTTTCTTGGGACCAACATGGACTTGTATACCCAACTTTTTTTTTTTTTTTAAGATTTTATTTATTTATTTCACAGAGGGAGAGAGATCACAAGGAGGCAGAGAGACAGGCAGAGAGAGGGGGAAGCAGGCTCCCCGCTGAGCAGGGAGCCCGATGCGGGCCTCGATCCCAGGACCCTGAGATCATGACCTGAGCGGAAAGCAGAGGCTTTAACCCACTGAGCCACTCAGGTGCCCATGTATGCCCAACTTAACCAAGAACCCAAGCTCTACAAGATAACAGCTTTGGGCGACATATTTGAAAAGTCACTGAAAGAAACGTCTGAATAAACACTCTGAGAACTCCATAAACATGAGTTGTTTTTTAGTAACTGGAGAATCATTCATGTAGTGTGAAGAGTGGAATCTCCGGTCAGACTCCAAAGATATAAGTGATGGGCCCATTAATCAGCCTGCCTCAGGGCGGGGTTGATGCGAGATAAAGGTTAAGGTTGAACGGGACGTGGACCCAGAAAACAGGAGAGGGAGCCAGTTTTCCTTCCCACCACCATAGGTATCTATCCTACCACCTACAAAAATGGCTCTGATTACTGAGTGTTCTATCACCAAGCAATTCCTATAGACAGTAAAAAGCTTCATAACTTACGTTGCCAAAAATTCATCCATTTCTTAAAACAGGCTTTGGATCAGCTCTGAGAAACAGAGTTCTTTTCCAAACAAAAGCCTTAACTACACAATTAAATGAAAGGGAACTAATTTGCTTGGAGGAGAAGAATAAAAGAAAACAAGCTATTTTGAATGATAAAAATATGTACCAAATTGGCAACAGCTTTAGAATGATGCTCCTGGGTTTGATTAATGAGATATATTATCAACTGAACAAATACAGAGCATACTGGTTTAGGACCTTTTCTGCTTAACTTTTAAACAAAAAATCCTTAAAATTTTTTTTTTAGCTTACAAAAGTAAGAGGAGTGGATTTTAAAATAAAATTCAAACATTCCAGGGGCGCCTGGGTGCCTCAGTTGGTTAAGCATCTGCCTTCGGCTCAGGTCAGGGTCCTGGGATTGAGCCCCTCCTGGATCCCTACTTCAGACTCCCTGCTCAGTGGGGAGCCTGCTTTTCTCTCTTCCTCGGCCTGCTGCTCCCTCTGCTTGTGCCCACCCCTGTCAAATAAATAAATAAAATCTTGAAAAAAAAGTTAAAAAAAAATCAAACATTCCAGACAAAATTAAAATCAACCCTTGGTTTTCGAGACAACAAACCACTTTTTTTTTTTAAGATTTTTATTTATTTAGGGCCCCCGTCTGGCTCAGTCAGTTAAGCAACTGCCTTCAGCTCAGGTCATGATCCCAGAGTCCTGGAATCCAGTCCCACATCAGGCTCCCTGCTCAGCAGGAAGTCTGCTTCTCCCTCTGACCTTCCCCCTCTCATGGTCTCTCTCTCTCTCATTCTCTCTCTCTCCAATATATAAATAAATAAAATCTTTAAAAAGAAAGAAGAATTTTTATTTATTTATTTGAGAGACAGCACAAGAGAGAACACAAGCAAAAGGAGGGGCAGAGGGGGAGAAGCAGAGTAGGGAAGGAGCAGGAAGCCCGACTTGGGGTTTGGGGGGAAACTCTATCCCATGACCCTGGGATCATGACCTGAGTCAAAGACAGATACTTGACTAAGACAGCCAGGCACCCCAACAACCAACCACTTTTAACACAGCCTGGTACATATTCCCTTGGATTTTTTAAATGTATGTTTTAACAAAAATTCGGCCAAATTACGGTTTTTTCTTTCGGTATCCCTTATCTTCTCCTTTGAGCTTTAGACCTTGTCTTTCTGGTTTCAGAGATTTTCATACTGCGTTTCCTCCTTGGCCACAGTGACTGCTCCAAGAGCTAGACATAGGTCCACAGCCAGACCAGTCAGACTCCTTCCCTGGGATTTTTCAACTGGCTCTCTCTTCTTTAGCCAAAGAACTCTAAGAAGGTAATTACAGAGTTGGTGGCATCCAAGGCTCCACTCTCACAGAAAAGCTGCAAACACTGAAAAGCAGAGATAAGAGGCAGAGAAAGCCTCAGCTCTAAGAACATTCAGGTCCCTGATTCCATTGCTGAGGACCCCAAAGTTCCCATGATTCCCAAAACTCTTTTGTGCAACATTGTCTCCAACTCTCTGAGCTACTCTATCATCCTTTTAGTTCTTAGGACAGTGCTAGACCCACACAGTAAGTTCTATTTCTCCCTGAAGCTGTTTCCCATGGTTGTCTGCCACTTGCAACCAACAGACACGCTCCTGCAATTTGATTTTGTTCAGCTGAAATTGTGTACATCATGGACAATTTCATGTCAGTGCAAATCTCCCTCTCCTTTTCAATAGCTGAATCATTGTCCATTGTATGGATGAATGTTTTTGACTTTCTTCTAGGGCCAGGAGCACAAGATATTTTAAAAAGTGATGAACACAGGACGCCTGGCTGGCTCAGTTGGTTAAGGGTCTGCCTTTGACTCAGGTCATGGTCCTAGGGTCCTGGGATCGAGTCCTGCGTTGGGCTCCCTGCCGGGCAGGGAGTCTGCATCTCCCTCTCCCTCTGCCTGACACTCTGCCTGCTTGTGCTCTCTCTGTCAAATAAACAAATAAAAGCTTTAAAAAAAAGTGATAAACACAAGATTCTCAAAATCACTTATATCAGGAAAATACAAATCAAAACTACAGTGATATATCTTCTTACACTAGTCAGAATGGCTAATATAAAAAAGACAAGATGGGGCGCCTGGTTGGCTCAGTCGTTAGGCGTCTGCCTTTAGCTCTGGTCACGATCCCCCGCATCAGGCTCCCTGCTCCTCGGGAAGCCTGTTTCTCCCTCTCCCTCTGCTTGTATTCCCTCTTCGCTGTCTCTCTCTCTCTCTCTCTCTCTCTGTCAAATAAATAAATAAAATCTTTAAAAAAAAAAAGACAAGAAATAACAAATGTTGGCAAGGATGTGGAGAAAAGGAACCCCTCATGCACTGTTGGTGAAAATGTAAACTGGTGCAGCCAATATGGAAAATGGTATGGAGGTTTCTCAAAAAATTAAAAATAGAAATATCATACAACGCAATAATTCCACTTCTGGGTATTTACCCAAAGAAAAAAAAATAATACCAATTTAAAAAGATAAATGCATCCACATGTTTACCCCAGCATTATTTACAATAGACAAAATATGGAAACATCTAAAGTGTCCATCGAGGGCACCTGCGTGGCTCAGTGGGTTAAAGCCTCTGCCTTCGGCTCAGGTCATGATCTCCCTGCTCAGCGGGAAGCCTGCTTCTTCCTCTCTCTCTGCCTGTCTCTCTTCCTACTTGTGATCTGATCTCTCTCTCTGTGTCAAAAAAAAAAAAATCTTTAACAAAGTGTCCATCGATAGATGAATGGATAAAGAAGACGTAATACACACACACACACACACACACACACACATAGAGGAATAATACTCAGCCATAAAGAAGAATAAAAGCTTGCCCATCGTGACAACACAGATGGCCCTCGAGGGCATGCTAAGTGAAATAAGTCAGACAGAAAAAGACAAATACCATATGATTCCACTTATATGTGGAATCTAAAAAAAAAACAAAAAACAAAAAACAGAACAGAAATAGATTCATAAATACCAAAAACAAACTGGTGGCTGCCAGGGTGAAATGGGCAAATAGATAAAAGGGATAAAAAGGTACAAACGTCCAGTTATAAAATAAATAAGTCACACAGATGAAAACTAAGGCACAAGGAATAGAGACAATAATGTTGTAATAAGTTCATATGGGGGCAGTGGTGGCTGCACTGACTGTGGTGAGCATTGCATAACGTACATAATCGTCCAATCACTATGCTGTACCCCTGAAACCAGTATAATATCATATGTCAACTATTTCAATAAAAATAAAAATTTTAAAAATTAGCTAAAAATAAATAAATAAAATTAAAAAAAAAAAACCTGCTCCAGAAATAAAAGTGGGGGGAGTACAAGAAGGATGGATGTCAAGCAATGTTGAAGCTGAGTTCATTTTAACTTTTTTCTCTATTTTCTTTTTTCTTTTTTTAAAGATTTTATTTATTCATTTGACACAGAGAGAGAGATTACAAGTAGGCAGAGAGGCAGGCAGGGAGAGAGGAGAGAGAAGGAAGCAGGCTCCCCGCTGAGCAGAGAGCCCGATGTGGGCCTCGATCCCAGGACGATGGGATCATGACCTGAGCCGAAGGTAGCGGCTTTAACCCACTGAGCCACCCAGGCGCCCTTTTTTCTCTATTTTCGTGTACGCTTGAAAACTTGCAAAATGAAAAGTTAAAAAGAAGGGAAAAAAGGAAACAAGAAAAAAAAAAAGAAAGAGAAAGAGAGGCAAAACTTGCTGGAAATTTGTTCCTAAAGGAAATAAAGTCTATAAAGTGCCATTCTTTTAATCAAGAAAAAGCGATAGGCATGGAGCATTGTATTCAGCTTGAAGAGCTGCAGTCACATCAGAAGTGGGGACAATTGTCATGTAAATGGAGCCAGCCAAGTGTTGGCATTCCCCAACCACCCAGGCAGCACTCCTCACACTGTCTCAGGGAGAGTCCCTCCTGGCTTGTATTACCACACCTTTTGCATCTCAAGTTTCTCCACCACACCTAGTAGTGAACTCATCCATTCAGAGGGTCTTTAAACTTCTGTTTGTCAGAAGAACTTTGTGAGTCACGTTGAGTGGAGGCTGTGCTTGTTGATGTGGGAAACAAAGACAGAAGAAAAATTATTAAATTTCCTCACTACCTATAGCTCATTAACAAGTTCTTGAAAAAGACAGAGTGACATTCCTCTGGGGACTCAACTGCCTTGATGTTAACACTTTGCTGAGGGCAAAAGGCAATCCTAGTTTGACTCTGCACCCCTGTCCTTCATCCCCAGGATCCTGTAAATCTAGTTTAACATATAAAAATTCCTTTAGAAATTTCTTTTATCTCTAACTCCCCGAGAAAGGTGTTGTCAGTCATCCCCCAAGCCTATGGCCCACGGATATACATCCGAAGTGTCTCATGACTAAGGTTTTATTCAATGGTAATAAATGACACTTTCCCAATAATAGCTAGCACCCTCAAGGTCCTGGAAACCTTGCTTCCAAAATTCCTCAGAGTCTTACACTATCACTAACCACCTCTCAACTTGAAAGTATAGGACGGGCATTCCTCATGACCCTGGTACAGCTCCTTCTGCCCACAGGTCCTGTCCCTGTGCTTTAATAAAACCACCTTTTTGTACCAAAGAAATTTCAAGAATTCTTTCTTGGCCATTTGCTTCGAATCCCAAGGTTCTTTCGTACATCACTTGTATTAGTTGTTGAGGCCCAGAACCATTAGTACTATTACTATTGAGTTTGAATTTGTCTAAAGATCTAGCACCCTGTGTTTCCAGCATGCAGTTTCCAAGACATGGAGCAAGTGTAAAAGAGCTGAACTTGGACTTTGTGGTGACACAATTATGGCGTCAAGTCCCAGTCTGATGAGCTGTGTGATCTTGGGCAATTTACTTAACCCATCTAAGCCTGTTTCCTCTTTAGAAAAAAAAAGGGGGGGGTTGTGAATTGATGAATAGTACTTGCCCCATAGACATTTTGAGAGGATTAAATATGAAATTGTGTGGGAAGTTTCTATGACTGTGCTAAGCTTATAGTAAATGCTCAGTAAATGGGGACGAATATCATCATCTTCTTCGTGATCTATGGTAAATTCCATTGTCGGGGCTCTATGCTGTTTTCACTTTCTGAGTTTCTCAGCTTGCCAGTGTGACTTCCAAAAACTATTCTTTCTAAACTTTCAGAACATACATAAAAAGCTGGGTACTAGCCAGAACACATTTGAAAGCAAAACAGTCCTAAAAATAGGAAAAGGATGCATGACTTTTTAAATGTTGGGTTTCTCTTTAAGAGAGAAATTAAACTATGAGTAAAGACCAAAATTCATTCTTTCCATGACCTTGTTCAAAAACAGAGCTTATTGGAACATCATGCATGTCAGATGTTGTTTAGAGTGGCATATGCCCTTCTCGGGACATTATGAACATACATTGCATGTCTGCATTTCTCTCTAGTGGGTATTTCCACGCTGAAGAGGGAAGAAGGGTCCGATACCGGACTACAGCATCCACAGTGTTCAGGCTTGCCCTGGGTTATGTTCTATAAAATACAAATAGGTACAAAAAGAATAATTTCCTACAGCCTTAAGAAAAACAGTCTGTGAAATAAAATTCAAGGGCCTTTCCCATATGGGTTTTGAGGTGCCTTGGGAATTCAGACTAATAGTCATAGAAAATCCACCAGGGGAAAAAGTGTAACCTGATTCTGGATCCAATTGAATGCCTTCCAGAGACGGACTCCTTTTTGCCTTTTCCTCTGCTTAACACGCTCCTCTCTCACCACTCACTAGTTAACTTTTTTTTTTTTTAAGATTTTTATTTATTTGACAGAGAGAGACATAGCGAGAGAGGGAACACAAGCAGGGGGAGTGAGAGAGGGAGAAGCAGGCTTCCCACTGAGCAGGGGGCCTGATGAGGGATTTGATCCCAGGACCCTAGGATCATGACCTGAGCTGAAGGCAGACGCTTAGTGACTGAGCCACCCTCACTAGTTAACTTGTATTCAACTTTTCAGCCTCCACTCAGATGGCATCTTCTCCAGAAGCTCTCCCCAAGCCATCTGAGATGTGCCCACACAACCAAATCTCATTGCCTGCAGCAATTCTCTTTCATGGTTCTCATCATGACTGTCCTGGGAGATAAACTGCATGATTTGCCGTCCAACCAGTGCTGTCCAGCACCCATACGCTCCAGCTCCATCAGGCGTAGGACCACATCTATCACGTTGACACCAATGTCAGACCCAACATAGTGATATAATAAATATGTTGAAAATTTGAGAATAAATTTTTTATCCTGTGAATTTAGACTCTACGTTTTAGAAACTCAAAGAGTAGCTAATTTGCTAAGTAGCTTTCCTTATGAAAGTCAGAAGAATGCCTTTATTCCATGTAACCCAAAAAAAAAAAACCCAAAAAACAAAAAAACAAAACTATAGCTATTTGATGTCATAGCATCTATATTCTATGAAATTAATTGGTTATCAGTTTCAGGAAAAAAAGTGATAATTATAACAATTAGCACTAATTAGATGTGTAACTGGTTAGATCCAAAAAGGAACTGAGAAAGCTCAGATAAGAGGGGGGCTTAGAAGCCATACCTTACCTCCCTGTTCAGGCATACTTGAAAATGAGGGTTCCAGAAAAAAGCCAAAGAGGTGGAGGGTTGCTAATGATACTACTTACCTTCTCAGAGCACCTGCAGCATTAGGCTTTAGCACAATATTGAAAGGAAAGCCATTCTGAGACAGCTTCTTCTCAGAGCCTATCCCCTGCTTGGATCCTCCTCGTGAGATAGGACTCACTTATACCACAAAGCGGTCCTTTCCATTATCGAATGGTTCAAAGGCTTAAGTAATTTCTTCCTATATTAAGACCAACCTGCGTCTGACTTTAATTCTACTCATCAAAAGCAGAACAAATGGATGTGTCAATAAACTAGTACTTACTAATTTGGAAAATGAGGCTTATTGCTATATTTTAAAATATAATAAACCTCTAAGTTTCTTAATTCTGTGTGTGAATTGTGAGTAAGCCTGTGTGTGAGAATGTGTATGTGTGTGCAGATATATATCTGTAAGCATAATTGTATTTTGTCACATTAGCATAAATGGTTGTAAGTTTATAAGATTCTGGAGGGTTACTCTGCTGTAATTATTTTTATAGCCTTCTTTGTTAATTCTCAAAACTATTAAAAATCAAAAACCCTAAATAAGGTAAACTTAATTATGGACTAAATGCATAGATCTGCCTCATTTTTAATATAGAACAAGAAATGGAAAAGAGTCAAATGTTTTGTATGTTTTGCCAAAGCCCAAAACCTTTCTTCTTTGGGCAAGGAAATACTTAACACCATAAGGAGTAATTCTTTAATTGCTTCTAATTAGAATAAATGGCCAATGCGTGCTGGGTCTCAGGGAACATGACTAACACTTGCCTCACCTTGCAATAACTGCAGATGAAGTGTGGGTGAGGGTGTGAAAATGGGGGGCATTGCCTCAAAGCCACCTCCTCCTTTTTCCTTGTAGCTGAAATCAGGCACCCGCTAATATCAGAGCCTGAAGGCTCTTTCCAACAAGTGTGTGAAATATTCTTGAAACAGTCAAGAGTCATTCTTGAAACAGTTCTTGGGAAGAAGTAGCTGGGTCATTAGTCTATCCTTTGGAGACCAAGAGACGCCCCCACCCCCACCCCAAGTTCCATCTCAACCTCAAACTCAGCCCTGATCAGCTTATTTAGCTTCTCAGTAGAATGGGGATAAACACCTCATATGGTTGTTATGAGGATTCCATGAGCTAATTCATAGAAAGCTCTTAGCACAGTGCCTGGAACACTCAAACGTCTTAGCTACACAGATATATAGGACCAGTCCCACACAGTGATTTAATTGTCAACAGTGTGGTATCTACATATTCTAGAAGCCCCCCACCAGACAATCTAATGTGTAGCCAGGATTGAGAACCCCTAGGTCAGTTTTAACCCAAACATTGATGAAGACTGAGTGAAGGCATCTGCTATACATACATGATTGAGTTCTCGTGGCAAGTCAATTACGTGCTTCAGAAGGAGGAATGATACATTTTTCCTAAGGAACTTCTGGATTTGCATGAGGGTTTGGAGGCATTTGGTGTGTGGGGGCCGAGGGCATCGAGAAGGAGAGGAAGAGGGTCATGCTAGTCTTGGGCAAAGACTGAGAAGGATGAGGCAGCTTAGAGTCTGTTTTAGACACTGGTGATGACCTCCGCCCACTGCCCCAGGAAGTCATACCTCAGTTCTGTGCGGAGGGAGCCTGTAAGCCAGAAATGATGGGACCACTTCCATTGCATAAGGGTCTGTGAGACCAGGGGGCTGAAACAAAGCCGGTTCGAGGTCCAGGTGACAAGGGACAATACTCACAATAATTATGATACAGCAGCCACCATTAATATATTTATTTGTGCCAAGCACTTTGCATGTGTTGATAACACTAGCTGATATCCACTGAGTGCCTACCACTTATCAGGCATTACTCTAAGTGCTTTACAGGCTTCATTTCATTTAACCTTCAGAGCAACACTCTGAAACAGTTACCATTCCAGCTTCACTATAAAGAAAAGGGAAGCTCAGAGAGGTGAAGTGACTTCCCCAAGCAAATACAGCTAACAAGGTCAGGCTCTAACTTGGTCGTGTGCCTCCCAAGTCCAAGCTCCCAACCAACCACTAGACAACTAAGACTCTCATCATGGAACACATATGAGACAGCTCCAGAATGCCTATCCCAACCTTCAAATAAGCAATTACCTCTTTAGAAGATGCTTCCCACACAGCCAGAGGATATAAATTGGTACCAGCCTCCTCAGAGTGGGCTGTGGTTGGGTGTTCCAATTTTAATTGTCCAAGGAGCTCTGGCTATTCAGTCCACTTTGAGGAAAGACAGCTGGTGATCTGTCAAAGCAAACACTGCAAAACATTTAAAAGGCAGGGGGTGGGGGAACAGATGTAGTCTCAAGTAGGAAGGAAGGTTAAAGAACACATTTCTTCCATGAGACTGGCTTCTAAAACGTAAAATGACAAATGAACCTCAGCTTCTGGGCAAAGGAAACTTCTCCCACATTATCAGCCATAACTGTGATTTTTTAGTATCTCTACAGTTCTTCCTTGTCTCAATCCATTGACTAAGAAAGTACATAATTAAGAGTAGACCTTCAAAGCACCTTCACCTCAAGGGGCTGAAACACTTCCATGTCAGAAGTAAATCGGAGAGGACACTATTTCTGCCCCATCTCTGCCTTTAAGACTTGCCTTCTGACCTTACGTAAGGGATTGTACCACAGGGAGTTCATTAGAGGAAGCAGAAAGCAGGAAGGCTGACCCTCTCACATTGGCAGTCCACAGAAGAAGACCAAAGACAAACAAATAAGGCTTTATTCTGTCACTGGGTTTCCTCATGGGGTCAGGCTGTTCCCTGTTGCAGAACATACCCTTTGTGGCATTTACAAGGTCTCTAGAAGCTGACAGTTAGGACTGCTGGTAGCACATTTTAGCTTTCCATTTGTTGGATTTATCACCCGACTAAGGACCTTTAGGGAATAGAGTACCAATTTTATCCCTGCTGACAAGTAAGGAAACTGAGGCACAGGGCTTGCCTGGTTTTACAGGCTGAGATTAGTATTATGGCCTCTGACCTCTCCAATTAATTTGGAGCAAGTATGCTTATGCAGAGATTGACTTAGAGCCTCTGTCTTGAACACTGACTATAGGTATAACATAAGCCTTAAAGAAATGAAGATGCATATGAAAGCTATGGAATCAGGGACGTGGAAGAGTAAATAGAGGAGGACGCTAGAGCTGAACTCGAAGGACTCCCTGAATAATAACAGAATCAGCTTCCGCTCAGTGAACACTTGCTGTGTGCCAGGCACAGGACCAAGAGCTTCACAGACATACATTCCTCTCTGAGCACTCACCACAATTCTGGGAGGTGGAATGCAGTACTCCCCACTTGCAAGATAAGGGACCAAGTCCCATAAAGTAATTCTCCCCGTATCTGGACTCTTCTCACACCAAAGCCGTGACTGCTCACCGACACCAGGATGTCTTCTGTAACTAATGGATTGGGTAAAGGAAAGACATTTCTTAAAAGTAATTCAGTGGTTCAATTCTTAAAAGTACATTATCTTAAGATTTTGTGTGCCAAAAAGAAAAGAAGGCAAGTGTTTCTAAGGAACATTTAAATTATTTCTTATGCTTCCTGTTGCTATATATAGCATGGTGGAGTGGTTAAGCATCCTGGCTGGCTTTGAAGCAGGAGAACTTTGTTAAGCCTCAGTTTCCTTCTTAGTAAAATGGGAATAATATAGCACCTTGTTGTGTTGCTGTAAGAACTCAATGATGTATACAGCATTTGGCATAGCTGTTGTTTCATAGTGGGTACTGTATGAAAGACTGCTGCTGACACGTCATGGTAATATAATGATATTGCCAATAATAGATTGGCGATAATGAACTGTGATAAGCAAAATATTCTGATTTTACACTATGATTTTTTTATTTTCTTTTTTGCTAATAATTATTTCTCATCAATGGGTATTTTGTTGGTGTTTATTCATAGAAGCTTAGATTTGTGACTTTGTTTGGTGAGGAGGGTTCTGGAATCATTAGAGCGATGGTTGCTTCTGTTTGGAAAACAGCCAGAATCGCACCAACAGCGGGGTGGAAAGACGTGATTTATTAGTTCTTCTCCTACTGCAAAACCAGCAGTGCAGATTCACCAGATGAGAACCATGCGGGAGACTCCAGGTTTTAGGAAAATGATATTGGGGCATCCACCATCTGGCATCCAAGTATGCATGGGGGATGGCCTTTCTTGTTTAAGGTGAGGAAGAGTGGTAAAGGCAGTGCCAGGAGCATCCCAAGTGTACCCTCATCGTGTGGGAAGAAACAGCAGTGGCTCCAGTGGCTGGCTCCCTGTCGAGGCTCAATGCCATCTGAAATGTCCTGAAGCCCAAGGACTTACTGATACTCTTCAAGAAGCCAGACAGAAAAATTCTGCAATATTCCGTCAATGTTAACTTCTCTATAACCATATATCTTGTGGGGTTTAAGATCTCATTTTCACACTCATCATCTTCATGACCCCAAGCAAGTTCTTGCCCTCTTTGAACCTTGATTTCCTCATCTGTAAATTGGTTGTAATAACAGAAAACCCAGGCTTAGTTTAGAAAAAATGCAACTGGGCGCCTGGGTGGCTCAGTGGGTTAAAGCCTCTGCTTTCGGCTCAGGTCATGATCTCAGCGTCCTGGGATCGAGGCCCGCATCGGGCTCTCTGCTCGGCAGGGAGCCTGCTTCCTCCTCTCCCTGTCTCTCTGCCTGCCTCTCTGCCTACTTGTAATCTCTCTCTGTGTGTCAATAAATAAATAAAATCTTAAAAAAAAAATAGAAAAAATGCAACTTTGGGGCACCTGAGTGGCTCAGTCTGTTGAACCTCTAAATCTTAGTTTCAGCACAGGTCATGATATCATGGGTCATGGGATCAAACTCTGTGATAGGCTCTGCCCTCAGAAGGAATTCTGCTTGGGGATTCTCTCCCTCTGCCCCTGCCAACCCCTGCTAATGAACATGCTTTCTCTCTTGATCTCTCACTCTCTAAAATAATTAAGTAAATCTTAACCAAAAAAAGAAACAGTGCAACTTTGAAAATAACAACTCAGTAGGTTTTACCTAACAAACTAATTGATGCAATGTCACACAACATTGTGACTTAGACCCAAAGGTCTTTTTAACTGGATCAATTACAAAATTCTTTTTCAATAGATAATTCTCAATTGTAATTTTTTTTTGCCATTTTTAACACCCTGCTTCTAATTTACAGTAGTTTCTCCCAAGAGTTGAAGTGCATGCCATTCCCGTAAGAAGCTTCTGGAAGAGAAACTGGACACTATAAACCTCTCTCAGAAATTCCCATTACAAATTAACAAAGTAAACCTTCTGAGCAAGAGCAGTATGAAACCTAGCTGTAATTAACTCAGTGTTTCCCAGTTATTGGTCCATTGAGTACTTTGATCCTTTAACACTCATTTAAATCCCATTTCAAATCCATGGAACATACTTTGGGACAATGGTTCTCAAATTTTTTTTTTAAAGATTTTATTTATTTATTTGACACAGAGAGAGAGATCACAAGTAGGCAGAGAGGCAGGCAGAGAGACAGGGAGAGGAGGAAGCAAGCTCCCTGCTGAGCAGAGAGCCCAATGTGGGCCTCGATCCCAGGACCCTGAGATCATGACCTGAGCCGAAAGCAGAGGCTTTAACCCACTGAGCCACCCAGGCGCCCGGTTCTCAAATTTTTTATGTTCCTTAGAATCACTTATAGAGCTTGATAAGACACAGATTGCTCTGTCATGCCCTCAGAGTTTCTGATTTAGTAGGAGCCCCAAGAATTTGCATTTCTAACAAGTTTCTATGTGATACCAGTGCTGCTGACTCAGGGACCATACTTTGAGAACCACTACTTTGAGACAGGCAGAATTAAACCACGTTTCAGGCTGTTTTTGTAATAACTCTGGGCTGTCAAAATCCATAGCAGTCATAGAATATTAGATCTGAGATGGAACTTGCATTCACTTATTCAACCAATATTAATTGAGCACCAACTATTTGTGGGTTGTGGGAGGGGCTGGAGTTTTTTTTTTCTTTAAAGATTTTATTTATTTATTTGAGAGAGACAGAGAGAGAGAGAGAAAGCACAAGCAGGGGTGGGGTAGAGGGAGAGGGAGAAGCAGACTCCCCGCTGAGGAGGGAACCTGACATGGAGCTGATCCCAGGACTCTGGGATCATAACTTGAGCTGAATCCAGACACTTAGCCGACTGGGCCACCCAGGCACCCTGAGAACCAACTATTTGTAAGGCACTAGGGTAGGCAGTTGGGATGAGTAGCGAAACACTGGCATGTTATCTATCCTCTCAGAGCTCACGTTATACCAGAGAAAAATTAAGACAGAAATAAACATGATTGTCAGTTATGATAAGAACAATGAAGGAAAAGCAGGGCATCGATGGGGAGAGATTAGCATGAGAATTTAGGTTAGGTTGCACAAATACATCCAATATGGCCACAGAGTCATTGTAGCTCTTCCCACAAAAGGCAGATCTATTTTCCTATCTGTGAATCTGGGCTGTCTGTGTGATCCGCTTTGACCAACAGGATATAGCAGAAGTGGTGATATGCATGTTCCAGAGTCTAGGCATCAAGAAGCTTTCAGCTTCCATTCTTAGCCTCTTGGAACCCTGAAACCACCATACCATGACAAAGCCAAAATGAAAGACCATGTGGAGAAGGTGAGACCTGGGGCTCCTGGGTGGCTCAGTGGGTTAAAGCCTCTGCCTTTGGCTCAGGTCATGATCTCAGGGTCCTGGGATCGAGGCCCGCATAGGGCTCTCTGCTCAGCAGGGAGCCTGCTTCCTCCTATCTCTCTGCCTGCCTCTCTGCCTACTTGTGATCTGTCTCTCTGTGTCAAATAAATAATATCTTAAAAAAAAAAAAAGAAAGAAAGAAAGAAAGTGAGACCTGCTGTCTGAGCAGAGCCCAGCCCCAAGTCAACCTGGCAGCTGACTGCTCCCCATGAGTGAACCCAGGCAACACCAGCAGAAGAACCATTCCACCAATCCATAGAATCATGTGAAATGATAAATAATACTGTTAAGCCATTAAGTTTTATGGTGTTTGGTACGAAGCAGTAGATGCAATTGAGGATCAGGCAAGAGCTCTGTGAGTATGTCATTTAGGCTGAAGAATGAATAGAAGTTGGTGGGGGGCAGCTGGGTGGCTCAGTCAGTTGAGCAGCCTACTCTTGATTTCTGCTCAGGTCTTGAATCCAGGGTCCTGGGATGGAGGGCGTATAAGCCTCCTTGCGCGGCAGGGAGTCTGCACGTCCTTCTCCTCCCCACTCATGCTCTCTTGCTATCTCTGTCACCATCTCTGTCTCTCTTTCTCTCAAATAAAAAAGTAAAATCTTTAAAAAAAATAAAAAAATAAAATCTTGGGTTTTTTTTCATCGTATTTCACATTAATTTTTATTTTTTTTAAGATTTTATTTCTTTATTTGAGAGAGAGACGGTATTTTTTTTCATCGTGAGTATTTCACACTAATTTTGATTTTTTTTTTTTAAGATTTTATTTCTTTATTTGAGAGAGAGACGGTGAGAGAGGGAACACAAGTAGGGGGAGTGGGAGATGGAGAAGCAGGCTTCCCGCAGAGCAGGGAGCCCAACGCGAGGCCCGATCCCAGGACTCCGGGATCACGACACAAGCCAAAGGCAGATGCCCAACCACTGAGCTACCCAGGCACCCCTAATTTTGATTTTTAATAAAATTATTTATCTTTGCCACTGAGTTTTTTGTCATGTCCTTAACTTTTGCATGTCCCTCACTCTCTCTTGTCTCAGTCCTGAAAATGCTTGCTGTCCTAAGATACTAAGTTTAAAATAATTCATTATACAGCAATACAGTATGCTAGCTATCAGTCCTTTGGAAATTTACTTGATCTCTAAGCCTCGGTTTTTTATCTGTGAAATAGGGATAACATCATATTTTTCATAGTTATTCTGAAAAGAAAATGAAATATTTCAGGCAAAGCCCTTAGTGTAGTGACTGTCACATAGCATTTCAATGTGTACACAATTATCATCAACAGAATCTTAAGAGTTCGATCCTGGTTTTAGGATCCCAGAGTAATACTGATCTTTTTTTTTTTTTTCAGAGCACTGATGAGAATTCCCTGTTCTGTTTCTTAAATAAGTTTTCTAATTTTCTCCATTTACTTTTTAAAAAAAATAATCCTTATGAGCTTAAGTCTAGAAGTTTAAAAATGAGGGGTAAAATCTAGTTGCTTAAGAGCAACTGGTAATGTGTCATGAGGTACTATCTTAATTACTGTGAGCATTTATTGAGTACTCATGAAATGTGAGAACACTAGGGCAAGCATGTCACATACATTATATCATTTAATCCTCCAGGGCCACCTACAAAGCAAGCATTCCCTGTCCCCCCAAGTTATTCCCCATTTTACAGAGAGAAGGCATAGAGAAGGTAAACCCTTTGCACAAGGGTACAGCGAGAAGGAATTCACCTCCAGCACTGGGGCTCCCAAAGCCTCCACAGCTTGTGTACATTTTGCAAAAGGAAGCAATTCTCTCAATTCCAGCTGTGTCCTTGATTGGGCAAATCACCTTTCCGTTGCCCAACGTAAAAATCACATCAGCTCATGCTGACCCAAAATAATATGGGTGTTTCATCCCTTAGGAGTTAGCCCTTCCAAGGATTTCTCTATTCATAATATGAATTGTAGGCTGATGCTGAGTCAGCACGTTGAGTCTTACTGGTATCTCGCTTCTGCAGGAATAACAGCATGTGCTGAGTAAGAGGTCTGGCCTTGCTTTAATTCCCTCCCTGTGGCTTTTGCCTCAAGAATTGGCTTACTCCGCTGCTGGGGCCCGATAGGCCAGCACAACGCGGCAGCCTTCTTGGGTTGCAGGACTCTCGTTTTTTCAGGACCTTATGGTCTCTTTTGCCCTTGAACTACAGATATCGGCTTTTCACTTTCATGCACATTACCTTGAGAAATTCAAGGCCGAAGACAAACATTCCACAAGACCTGCCTCTGCAGGAATTAGAATTGAGAAGAAAATGGGAGAGACTGTAGAGAGGCCACATTTGTGCCCACAAGTCCAGATTGCCTGAGCCTCACTGAACAACTCCCTGCACAGCGGGAGGGCTTATCTTGGGGAGACTCAACACACTCAGAAACATCTGGATTTCTTACCTTTTTGAAAAAAAAATTTGAAGTTTGGCATCCAGAAGGCATAGTATGGCATTTTAATTCTTTATATTTACTAAAACAAAACATCTCTTGGGAGGAAGCATCATTGTATTAGTGCAGGTGATTATGTATTGGCCAAGCACACATTAGATTGCTAAGCATTTACCATGTATCTTGTGTCCTCAAGTTTTGAGAAATTTAAAATCAGATCCAACTGAACATGGATACCCCTCTAAAGAAGGTATAAATATCTTAATCCAAGAAAACAAAACCCTTGACCTTCTGAGTTATAGAAATCCTAGAAAGTGAAAGAAGCTTATGCACTACATTTTCTGCATAAAAAGGGGAAAAGGAATTATTTATTTATGCACATTGAGGATCAATTTAACTTCATCAGTTCATTATATATTGTCAAGAGTGTTTATCAAGCACTCTTCCTGAAAGGTGTCTGCCAGCTGGAGAATTCTCTGACCTAATAGTCACAGAATCTTATACTTGGACAGGCTCTTTGAGGGCATCTCATCAAACACTTTCCTAGTGCAGAGTTTCCTCCCTGACGTTCCTGACAGATGGTTTGCAGATGCAGGTCCTCCTCTAGACTATCTTCCCCTGCAAGCTTCCCCGACCTCGGTCAGAATTCACTGCTGTCCCCACAGTCTCTGTAATACTTCATACATCACAAATGGGGTCATTATTAGATCATCAGAATTATTGCACCTTCCTGAGCACCTACTATGCCCTAGGCAGTATAGTATCTAATATTCTACAATAACCTTGCATAATAGATATGATCATTCCCATATTTCACATAGAAGATGGGGTAAACTTGCTCTCTGGTAACTTGTTCAAGGTCACAAAGCTAGAAAGTGGCAGAGACATGTCAAGTAGGAGGGGTCTTGAACTTGAACCCCTACTTTCCTCCCCTGCCTCCCTTCTTACACAATACTCAACAGGTGATATTGGAATTATTCCGTCCTCATTTATTTCCTCTCCACTGATTGTAAACTTTTGGGGCCTGGGGGGGTATTTTTTAGATATCTATTTATTTATTTGAGAGAGAGAAAGTGAGAGAGCAAGCATGAGTAGGGGGGAGGGGCAGAGGGGGAAACAGACTCCCTGCTGAGTAGGGAGCCCAACACTGGGCTCAATCCCAGGACCCCAGGATCATGACCCAAGCCAAAGGCAGACGCTTAACCGACTGAGCCACCCAGACACCCTGATTGTAAACTTTTTGAAGACCAATATGGTGTCACTTTTCTTCCAATCTTCAGTCTCTACTACTGTGCCCAGCGCATAGTAGGGTCTCAATGACCATTACCAATTGAGTAGGCCACTTTCCTGTACCTCTGGCTTCCCCAAAGCCTCAAACCCTGATTCTAGATCACTTCCTCTGTTCCACTCAAATCACACTGATAGGGACTAATAATCAGGAAGCAAAATATATCATATTAATATAGATTAAAATTTTTCAATCAAGTAATGAGAGTTCAGACTTGAAAGTTTCTTTTTTTTTTAAGATTTTATTTATTTATTTATTTGACACAGAGAGGGAGAGAGATCACAAGTAGGCAGAGAGGCAGGCAGAGAGAGAGGAGGAAGCAGGCTCCCTATTGAGCAGGGAGCCCAATGCGGGCCTCGATCCCAGGACCCTGAGATCATGACCTGAGCCGAAGGCAGAGGCTTTAACCCACTGAGCCACCCAGTCGCCCTCGAAAGAATTTCTGTATGCAGAAATGTGCGATTATGTGGACATGTGTGTCTATTTTTTTAAAAGATTTTATTTATTTATTTGACAGAGAGAAAGTGAAAGAGAGAGCACAAGTGGGAAGAGGGGCAAGGGAGAGGGAGAAGCAGACTTCCCAATGAGCAGGGAGCCCGATATGGGGCTGGATCCTGGGACCCCAGGATCATAACCCAAGACAAAGGCAGACACTTAACTGTCTGAATCACCCAGGTGCCCCTATGTGGACATGTATGTCCATAAAACTGTTTTGCTTTTTGTGTTTGTTGGTAGAAATTGAATGCATTAAGTCAGTTTAAGTGGGTAAATGTGAGAATTCAGCCCTGCCAAGGGAAAGACATGATAATGAAACAGAGTCTATATACATATTTTTTTTATGACCATGGGATTGCACAAGAGGGGAGGACTCATATGGAGTTTGGGAGAAATCCAAGCAGAGGGTGTAGGCTAAGGCCATATGGGAAAGATTTGGGGCTGGCAATAAAAGGCGGGGAAATGAGCCCAACAGTTCAAGAACTTGTGGGCTCATCTCATGTATTCTTGGTATTAGTATCTCTGCATGAAAATCCCTTCATTTGACTGTGAAGTAACAAATCTTCCTTTTCTGGGTTGCTAACTGTTGGAGCAATTTGTTGCCTTGATTGCTATGCTCTCTCCTGACTCCCCCAAAGATGTTGAGTTCACTCGACATGGTGGGAAGAGGATTAACATTCACCCCAAAAGGAAGCTTTTGGGGAACACTTCATGGAAAGGCTCTTCCTCTCTTCTATTTTGTGGCACCTAAAGAAAGCAGGACACTCCCTTCCTCTGTGCTTCCAATGCTATCTCTCTGTGTCTGTCTGTCTCTATCTGCATCTGTCTGGTTAGCCCCTTACTTGTTCCAGCACCCATTCCTTAAATGCCTTCCACGTTAATTTCTGTTTGCCCATACCTTATTTATCTTTCATAGCGCTCCTCTACTGTGAAGGCTTTACTGACTGCACTAGCTCACACTGACATCCTGTTATAGACTGAGTTCTATCCCCCAAAATTCATACGTTGAAGCCCTAACCTCCCATGTGACTATATTTGGAGATAGAGCCTTTACAGAGCTAATTAAGAAGGTGCCTGGGTCTCTCAGACAGTTAAGCATCCAGCTCTTGATTTCGGCTCCAATCATGATCTCAGGGTCCTTGGATCAAGCCCTGAGTCAGGCTCCATGCTCAGCGAGGAGTCTGCTTGGGATTCTCTCTCCCTCTCCCTCTGCCCCCCAACTCCCGACTCGCATTCTCTGTCTCTCTTTTTTTAAGATTTTATTTATTTATTTGACACAGAGAGAGAAAGAGAGAGAGAGATCACAAGTAGGCAGAGAGGCAGGCAGAGGGAGAGGGGGAAGCATGCGGGGACCCTCAATCCCAGGACCCTGAGATCATGACCTGAGCCAAAGGCAGAGGCTTAACCCTCTGAGCCACCCAGGCACTCCTCGCATTCTCTTTCTATAAAATAAATAAAATAAGATATTTTTTAAAATAAGTAAAATAAAGAGGTAATTAAGGTTAAATGAAGTCATAAGGTTGGGGCCCTAATCCACCAGGACTGGTGTTGTAAGAGGAGGAGTAGAACACACAGAAGAAAAGCCATGTGAGGACATAGAGACAATGTGGCCATTGGCAAGCCAAGGAGAGAGCCCTCAGGACAATCCAACCCTGTCAATACCTTGATCTTGGCCTTCCAGCCTGCAGAATTGTAAGAAAATAAATTTATGCTATTTAAGCCACCAACACTTCAGTATTTTGTTATGGCAGCCTGAGCAGACTAAGACATTTCTCTCTGGAGATTTTAGGCCTTCTGTGTAGCCTGCCTCTTTGGTAGTTTACCCTGTCTTGTTTTCAGTCTTTGTATCAGATTTTAAGTGTTCTATTTACTGCTCCCTTGTTCACACATTACTTCATCAAAATGTGTCTTATCTCCCAAAGCACACTATCAACTCACAGGGAAAAAAAAATCAGATTATGTAAGCATCTTTTATTCTAAAAAGCCTAGAAAGCAGGTATAAACTCTGTGCATTCAACAAATCTAAACTGCTTAAATAAGTGGTAATTAAATTACTCTTCCTGGTTATCAGCCATGTAACCTGGGATAAATTAATCCTGTTTTCACAGCTGTAAATGGGGAATAAATTTTATTTCTTAAACAGAATTTTTCTGAGACAGCAGTGGGGATTAAAAAGATAAAACTATTTGGCACATAGTAAGTGTTTCATTAAAAGAGAACTATTATCATTTTATTATTTTGTTCTGAAGCCACATCTGGGAAAAGGAAAATGATCTCACCTAGAAGACACAAAATCACCGCTGATTCAGTTCTCTCCATTGGATGAAGAAGTGTATGTCTCTTGCCTTTCACTTTTTCTTGTTTTGAGATGAGCCAGACAGAATTTTACTGGTTCAAGAAATAAATAATGGAACCCAGGTTCCCTTTTCTCTCCACTGGCACTCCAAAATGGAATGCTCTTTGCCTCAGTAATGTTTTCTAGTCCCATTAGTTGTTATGTTTCAGTTTAAATAGCAATTTGATATGGCCAAAGCATCAACTACAATATATGCTCTATTTACAGAACACATAAAATGTCAGGATGAGGAAATGTTACAGGCAGACGTACCAGTCCCTGGTTGTGAAGACCCTGGTTTTAGCTTTATTTTAACTTTCTAACAATTCCAATGTCCTAAAGATGATTCTGAACAGATTTTGCAGAAAGACAGCTTAACTGTATTAAGATCTTACTAGAAAATTTCTAATTACCCACATGCAGATGGAAGTGTAATCTGTTATAGGATTTCAGCCTTCGTGGTGACTCACTCCACCCTACCCCACTGACACAAGTCAGAGGAATTATCCTACAACTGTACGATTTGTGAACTGGATAAATCTGAGGACTTAGATTGTTTTTATGAAGGATCTGTTGCAATATTCATGTTTAATTAGAATCTTTACAGAGATTCCTTCTATGGTTGGTTCAGGAATCTTTCTTTTTTTTTTTTTTAAAGATTTTTTATTTATTTATTTCACAGAGGGAGAGAGATCACAAGGAGGCAGAGGGACAGGCAGAGAGAGGGGGGGAAGCAGGCTCCCCGCCGAGCAGGGAGCCCGATGTGGGCCTCGATCCCAGGACCGTGAGATTATGACCTGAGCTGAAAGCAGAGGCTTTAACCCACTGAGCCACCCAGGCGCCCGGTTCAGGAATCTTTCTAATACTAAACAGACTTCCCACTCCCCCTTCCTCACTGCCCCTTCCAAAGTCAAGAGTTTAATCAATACTAATTGAATTTGGCATCAGGCAACTTAAAAATTATCCTTATAAGTTGGCATGAACCCAAGCCATGTTTTCTCAGATCCTTGGATTCAAAGGAGCAGCACCTGAAACCTCACAGCCAAGCAGCCTTGGTGAGTGACTTATACAGCCTTAGCTATCTGCTGCCTTGCAGAACAGACACGTGAGTTGATCTACTGAGCTGCCAAGGGACTTTGTGATTGATTTTTGGTGAGGGATTTTTAGCGTAATATCAATCTCACTTTTAAAAAGATTTCTGATAGAGTTTCTTGCTGGGGACCAAAAGGGGGAAAGAAAGACTAAGGAGTATCAAATTTCCTAGTGGCATTAAAAGCCAAACTGAAAAGAATAAAATTTTAGGAAGATATGGACACAGGAATGGTAGTATATTCTACCTCAATACTTTGGTTTAAATAATTCCTTTTTATCTTTTTAAACATAGACAATGGTACATGCTCATTGTATGTATGAATAATAACATATAAATGCACCAAAAAAGTGAAAAGTCCCTCACCTTTCCCCTGGCATCCCAGTCTCTGAACAAAACTTACCATTAATACTTCAGTGGATGCCCTTCTAGATTCTTCTACCCATACATATGCAGATTTCTTCACCTTTATAAATTATACTATGTATACCATTCTCTACTCTGCATTTTTTTTTAAGATTTTTATTTATCTATTTGACAGAGAGAGACACAGTGAGAGAGGGAACACAGCCAGGGGGAGTGGGAGAGGGAGAAACAAGCTTCCCACCGAGCAGGGAGTTCAATGTGGGGCTTGATCCCAGGATCCTGGATCATGACGAGGGCAGAAGGCAGACGCTTAATGACTGAACCACCCAGGCACCCCTACTCTGTATTTTTTTAATTCAGCAAAATGTTATGGTTCTCTTTCCTTGGTTATTCATATAAATCAACCTTCTTAGTGTCTGTATATTAATTGCTGAGCCATAATTTCACCTATCTCTTGCTAATAACATTTAGGTTGGTTTCAACTTTTTTTTTAAAGATTTTTTTTATTTATTTACTTGACAGAGAGCGAGATCACAAGTAGGTAGAGAGGCAGGCAGACAGAGAGGAGGAAGCAGGGTCCCTGCTGAGCAGGGAGCCCGATGCGGGCCTCGATCCTGCAATTTGGCAGAACACATTAAAATATCAATGAGTATTTTTTTTTGCCTAATAATTCCACATTAAGTATATAACCTAGAGAAATATTAGTAAGTATGCAGCATCTTCATATTGCAATCATACAGACATTATACCATTGTTCCTTATGGTAAAAAGTTGGAACCAACCAGGCTCCTGGGTAACTCAGTGGGTTAAAGCCTCTGCCTTCTGCTCGGGTCCTGATCTCAGGGTCCTGGGATCGGGGCCAGCATCGGGCTCTCTGCTAGGCAGGGAACCTGCTTCCTCCTCTTTCTCTGCCTGCCTCTCTGCCTACTTGTGATCTCTCCCTCTCTGTGTCAAATAAATAAATAAAATCTTTAAAAAAAATAAAAATAAAAAAAACTTATCTTCTTTTCCTAGGCCATATCCTCTCCCAATTTTTGAGAACTAGGCAGGAATTCCTAGTCTCTTTTGTTAGATGAACTTTATACTCCAAGTTTCTGGGCTGCCAATCTCACCAGGATTCCTGATGACAAAGAGTCCTCTCTTTTCTTGTGTGAGGAGCATACTGAAATACAATCACTTGGGGTGCCTGGGTGTCTCAGTTGGTTGAGCAACAGACTTGATTCTGGCTCAGGTCATGATCTTAGGGTCGTGAGATCGAGCCCCACGTAGAGCTCTGTGATCAGCCTGTAGTCTGCTTGTCCCTCTCCCTCTGCTCCTCCCCTCTGCTTGCTCTCTTGCTTTCCCAAATAATAAATAAATAAACAAACAAATAAACAAATAAATAAATAAATAAAATCTTAAAAAGAAAACTAAGGAATGAAATACAATCACTTGCCTACCCTTCTCTGACATGCTGGAGCTGATTCATGCTGGAATGACAGAGAGGGCTAAAGAATTTAGTGCAATCCATACTCTACCCTAACACCCAACACCAACTGACTGTCAACCACAGAACTTGGTAGTGGAGGCTCCAAAAGGCTTTCTTTCTTTTTTTTTTTTATTTTTTTTTAAAGATTTTATTTATTTATTTGACACAGTGAGAGAGATTACAAGTAGGCAGAGAGGCAGGCAGAGAGAGAGGGAGAGGAGGAAGCAGGCTCCCTGCTGAGCAGAGAGCCCGATGTGGGCCTCGATCCCAGGACGCTGAGATCATGACCTGAGCCGAAAGCAGAGGCTTTAACCCACTGAGCCACCCAGGCGCCCAAGGCTTTCTTTCTTTTCCCAAAAGGCTTTCTAAATGTCCCAATGTCACTCCAGTGAGCTACCCATCCTACACACTTCAGCACCTGGACAGCTCTCTCGGCACGGCCTCTAGAGGGAGATCATGCTAAGCAGCTTGTTGAGCCCTCTAGCGGTTGCTTTAGTTGTTGCACAAGGGTTTTTTAATTACTCCGATAACAAATGAGGGCATTACTGTTATAAAAGACCTAAGCATCTTAAGAATATAGACAGTAAATACGAAAAATATCCATTATCTTCTCCTCTCTCCTCCCCTTCTCAGAGGTAAGCACTGATAACACACAACACGCACATATACTTACCCACATCTTTTTGTGTGTGTGTGAACGGATTCATTACAGACCCATTTGCTTTTATTTCCAGCTAATACAATTCCTAGCTGTTCTTGTTGTTGTTTTTAATCTGAGCACACATGTCTCCTCATATTCATGGAAGGCAGTATAAAGGAGTGGTTGAAAGTACGTGTGCTAGCAACACATTGGTCGTGAACCCTAATTCTGCCACTTCCTAATTATCTGACCTTGGCCAAATCATTTAACTTCTAAGTACCTCAGTTCACTCATCTGTAAAGTAGGGATAATAAAAAATTATACCTTACAGGGATTTTAGGGGAGATAAATGATAAAATATAGGTAAGTATTCAATAACTCTTAGCTGCTATTATTATTTTTTTTTAAAGATTTTATTTATTTATTTGACACAGAGAGAGAGATTACAAGTAGGCAGAGAGGCAGGCAGAGAGACAGGGAGAGAAGGAAGCAGGCTCCCTGCTGAGCAGAGAGCCCGATGCGGGCCTCGATCCCAGGACGCTGAGATCATGACCTGAGCCGAAAGCAGAGGCTTTAACCCACTGAGCCACCCAGGCACCCTTAGCTGCTATTATTATTACTACTACTAATTACAAAGAAACTGGTACATAGAATTCCATAGTGTGGTTGTACCATAAATTATGTAATGGCCCTCTTACTGATGTACATTTCCATTGTTTTCTAGTTTTCCTCTGTACAGCAAACAATGCTGTAAGGAACACTCTAGTATATGTCTTTATGCCCACACGTATATGATTCTTTAAGATCTATTCCCAGCACAAGAGTGAAAACTTTTCAATTAACTTCCAAAGTCTCTGAGAGTCCACATCATTGATTAATTTCCAAAGTTCTATGGAACAGAGAGACTGAGAGACCATTTCCCCAAGAGAGATGGTATCATTATAGGTCTAAGTGCTATGAAGAAAAACAAAGCAGGGGCAGTGGATAGAAGAGACTAGGGGTGATACATGGGGCACCCTCTTCAGATGGGGTGGTTAACAAAGACTTCAAGAACCTGAATGAAGTAAAAAACTAAACATAGCAAATGGTTTATAAACATGTGGGTCCAGGAAACAGTCCTGACTTTCTGATCCTTTCCTCCCCTTTTCCAATAAATGGAAACCTTGTATCCACCCCTCCATCCCTCCTACCAAGCCATACATTGTCTCTATTTACCTTAGGATTTTCCCCTATTCATCTTCCCCTCCCTTGAACATAAGCATTTAGCAGGCAGGACTTAATTTCTTATGTTTTATAGTCTCGCGTCTTCCCACCAGAATAGGATCCTGGGTTGTGCATTCTGTGGGCACTCCAATCTTAACTGGCTGGGACGAGGCTGCTGTTAAATTTAAGTAATCCCTAAGGTTGCTATGCAACATGGCCCTTGGCCACTGGAACACGCTCTACTCAGTGACATAAGAACATGAAAGGGGAGGCATTCAAATGTGTATTCTATGGGTGTCAATACTCTGAACAAAATGAGTCCTTCACTAAGACCTTGGGCTTTAGTCAAAAGAAAGCTATTTTTCTGGAGTTGTGTATTAGATGTGGAGTTTGTGTTTTTGTATAGTCCTAAAAGCATCTGAGGGTTTATAGAACTTATTTTGCTCTAATGTGTTTTGTTCTGGGTTTCAATTGTACCAATTAGGATGTTTTTGGCTGCGAGAAAGAGAAAACACATTTCAACTGGCTTAAAAATAAAGAAAGTGTATAACTTCATTAAACTAGTTCAGAGGTGGTTGACCCCAGGATGATTTACTCAGGGGTTAAACAGCATTATCAAGGATTCAGACTCTTTCTGTTTTTCTGCTTTTCTATCCTCAGCAAGGCAGGGTGATTCTTTGGGCTGGCTTCAGTCAGTCCCAACATGGCCCTGCAGTTCCAGACACCACTGCAGCTAAGACTAAAAAAGGGACTGTGCCTTACAGTGTGTCTCACAACCTAGGAAAAATGCAGAAACCCTCTGGACTTTTCACCTTTTAAAATTTTTATTTTATTTCTTTTTATTTATTTTGTTTATTTATTTGAGAGAAAGAGTGAGCACAAGCAGGGGGAGGGGCAAAGGGAGAGGGACAAGAAGATCCCTGCCCCAAGCACGGAGCCTGATGTGGGGCTCAATACCAGGACCCTGACATTGTGACCTGAGATAAAGTCAGATGCTCAACCAACTGAGCCACCCAGGTGCCCTTTTTCACTTATCATTGGCTAGAACTGAGTCACATGTGCATTTCTAAATCAATAACCAATAAAAGAATGGACCTACCAGTCCCATTTAGCACCCTTCAGGTGTTGCTGGCATCTGGTGGCACAAACGTGGATTGGGTCCATTTCTCACAGAGGAAAGTGGACATTTAAACCAAGTCAAGATGCTGTTGGAGAAGAAAAAGAGGGTGAAGATTTTTGGGGTTTGGGCACTAATGAATTTGTGAAGGCTGCTATAACTGAGCAGCTTAAACAACAAAAACTTGTTTTCTCACAGTACTAGAGGCTGGAAGTCCAAGATCAAATCAAATATTTATATATTTGACAGAGAGAGAGAGAGAGAGAGATCACAAGTAGGCAGAGAGGCAGGCAGAGAGAGAGGAGGAAGCAGGCTCCCCGCTGAGCAGAGAGCCCCATGTGGGGCTCCATCCCAGGACCCTGAGATTATGACCCGAGGCAAAGGCAGAGGTTTAACACACTGAGCCACTCAGGCGCCCCACAGGATCAGTCTCTTCTGAGGTCTTTCACCTTGGCTGGTACCTGGCTGGCTGTCTTCTACATCATCATATGGTCTTCTCTGAACATGTCTCTGTCCAGATTTGCACTCTTTACAAAGATATCAGTCATATTAGATTAGCGCCCCTCTAATGACCTCATTTTAACTTAAGTATCTCTGCAAAGACCCAGTCTTCAAATATAACCACATTCTGAGGTACTGGAGGTACCTGAATTTACAAACTTTGGTTGAGACACAATTCAGCCCATAACAGTTACCAACAATGACTGCCACTAGTTATTTGCAGAGTATATAGAGAACCAAAAAGAAGGAAATATAAAGTATGCATAATTTCACTATCCTTCACTGTATATATCTTTTTAATCTTTTCTTACACTGATGCACATACCATAGAGATATGGTATCTTTTCTGAAATGGCATCTAACTGTGCCTACAATTTGCAGTCTGCTTTTTTGGTCTTACCATATCTTGAACATCTTTCTATGTCTGCATTTTTTTTTTAAATAGCTGCAAGTATTCCACTTTTAGGGTACTTAGGAAGTCTCCACTTTTTTATTATAAACAACACTGCAGTGAACATCTTTATAGCTAGATCATACCCATTCGTATCATCTTTTTTTTTTAAGATTTTATCCATTTATTCGACACAGAGAGAGAGAGAGATCACAAGTAGGCAGAGAGAGGAGGAAGCAGGCTCCCTGCTGAGCAGGGAGCCCGATGCGGGGCTTGATCCCAGGACCCTGAGATCATGACCTGAGCCGAAGGCAGAGGCTCTAACCCACTGAGCCACCCAAGTGCCCCTCGTATCATCTTTTTAAGGTCAGTTTCTAGAAGCAGAATTGCTCACTTAATTTCTCCTGAAATGCTGAGTCAAGAAGCCCTGGGCCTTTTAGTTGTCATGTCATTACAGTCACTGTCACTATAGAGTTGAGAAACAGCCCAGAGAAGGCAGAGAAGGATGGCCGAGAATGGAACTTCTCTGTTCCACAGAATTCTTGTGGCCCCCAGAGAACATGTGATCTACCATAAATTATTCTATTTCATGATTCGTTTTATAATCAATTGGAGGAAGCAGGACAAGGATGTATGTTTTAGGGGACAGAAAGCAAAGGATTTCATATTCACACCACTCAGATCAGTTATGAAATCCCCCTAATGGTTTTGAGTGATAATTACAAATATCTCAGAAATCTCCATCTACGACTCCGAAGTGAAGCTGAAAAGTGCAGAGAAAATGGGTTACTTTCACATCGTGCTTTTGTAAATTGGTTTCTAAGTCTAAAAAGAAAATGAGGAGGTGCATGGGTGGCTCAGTTGATTAAACGACTGCCTTCAGCTCAGGTCATGATCCCACGAGCCCCGCATCACGCTCCTTGCTCAGCAGGAGGCCTGCTTCTCCCTCTCCCTCTGCCTGCTTGTGTTCTCTCTATGTGAAATAAATAAAAATTCTAAAAAAAAGAAAGAAAGAAAGAAAGAAAGAAAGAAAGAAAGAAAGAAAGAAAGAAAGAAAGAAAGAAAGAAAGAAAGAAAGAAAGAAAATGAGGGGTGCCTGGGTGGCTTGGTTGGTTAAGCATCTATCTTTGGTTCAGGTCATGATCTTGGGGTCCTGGGATTGAGCCCCATGTCTGGCTCCCTGCTCAGTTTGGAGTCTGCTTCTCCTTCTGCCTGCTGCTCCCGCTACTCAGGCTCTCTCTCTATATGTCAAATAATAAGTAAAATTTAAAATAAATAAATAAACAAATAAGTATATGCAATGTTCCCATGGAAAGTCTCCCATGCCCAGGATGTAATATAAACAGCAGAGTGAGATTGAAGGTAGACCAGTCAGGACATGGAATTATTTAAGTCCCTGGCTTCGGCACTGTGGTTCTGTGAACAGGTTTTCTCATGTGTACCACACCAGCTATTCTTATTTTCCACAACAACAAAAATGATACTTGATTTAAGAGGCTTTCTGGAAGGTTAAGACTCTACATCCAGGGCGCCTGGGTGGCTCAGTGGGTTAAAGCCTCTGCTTTCGGCTCAGGTCATGATCTCAGCGTCCTGGGATCGAGGCCCGCATCGGGCTCCCTGCTCAGCGGGGAGCCTGCTTCCTCTTCTCTCTCTCTGCCTGCCTCTCTGCCTACTTGTAATCTCTCTCTTGCTCTGTGTCAAATAAATAAATAAAATCTTTAAAAAAAAAAAAAGACTCTACATCCATATTAAGCTTATTTCCAAGCACTGAAAATGACCATAGAATAACATTGCAAATTATCAAGTCTCTTCCTAATAATTCCTATTTGAACTTTTTGATTAATTTTCAAAGTAATTTTTCTAATAGGACTTTTACCTCCACGTAATCAAATGAATCTTCCATTTAAATCTATCATACTCAAAATAATAAAAACTGGACTGTAAGTTCTGTGAAGGCAGGACTACTTCTTTTTCTTTTCTTTTCTTTCCTTTCTTTCTTTTTGTTGCTGTTGTTATTGTTTACTACCTGTACCGTAGTTGGTGCTTGATAAATACTGTAGAGAGAAAAAAATTAATGTTTGGACAGCTAACATTTACCGTACACTTGCCAAGTGCCAGAAACAATGCTAAGGACAGTATGTATATGACCTCACAGTGATTCCATAAGGAAGGTATTATCATTCCTCCACTTTACAGATCAAGAAACTGAGGCTTAAAAAAGTTTTACATTTTTTCAAATCAAACTGCTAGTATGCAGCAGAATTGGGATTACAATCACGGTCTGAATTTTACTTGTGCTCTTAACTATGACAATATGGAGGAGAAATTCAAACTACTAGCAACATCCAGCACCTTAACAGAGGATGATCCCAAAGAGAAATCATGGAACTGAATCTTTTGAGTGCCATGATTTCCATCTGTATTTCAAAGAGCACTATGAAATGAGTCATCCTCACTGATCATTCTGGCAATCCATCGTTTCAACCATTGTCACAGACCAGCAACTGACTGGTGGTATATATTTATTTTGAAAGTAATCAAGGTGATAAGCCTAGTGCTTCTGAAATTCATTTCAAAGGAATGAAAGATCAGGTGACGTGTACAAGTCTCTGTCATAGAAATGTGGTAATTGGTACGTGTGTACAGCAGCATTTCCCCTCATGCAGTCAATCATATCTATTGGGCATCAACAAAGGATCTCTCTCTGGCAAGACAGAGGAGAAGTTTAACACAAAATCCCCTTCTTTAAATAAGTTCATTCTGTTTGGATAGTTACGATAAACATACATGAGACAACTCAAAAGTCAAAAAAGAGCATGTATACTGAAGATACGATGTGGGATTTTGTAGACCTACAAAATGTAACTTAATTATCTCAATCACTTGCAAAGGAGAGATTGTCCCCATTATGCTAATGAGGAGACAAGGCACAGAGAGGCTACACTAGTTGCCCAAGTCACACACAGCTTATGTGTAGGAATGTCAGGGCTATCCCCACATTCATCTGATTCTGAAACCCATCCACTTAAACCCCTTGAATTCACTGCCTCCAAATAATGACACAGCTAGTGGTCGAAATCATCAGGAATGTTAAATGAAGAAATGGGACTTGAGTCTGACCTTGAAGAGCAAACAGGAGTTGGACAGGCAAACAGAAACAGATAAGTCACTGTAAGATGCTGAAAAGCACGCACAAAAGCCCAGAGGTGAGAATGAGCCTAATACAGAGGGCAGAGGAACAGGGAGGTAGGTCTACCTGACTGATGGGAAGAAGTGAGAAACAAGTGGGAATTGAGGGCAGATTATGACAAGTCTTGAAATCAGGTGGGGGTAAGAGGGGGTGAGGGAAGAGTTTGAGTATATTGTGATAGGCAAATGGGAGGCTATTGAAGCAATATCAAAAGTCAGTTCAGACAGTGGTTCTTAACGAGGGTGACTTTGCCCTCCAGGGGCATGGCAAAGACATTTTTGGTTGTCACAACTGGGGAATGTGCTACTGGCATTTAGTGTGTAGAGGACAGGAATGCTACTAAATATCATACAATGCACAGAAGAGCCCCTGCCCCAAGAATTATCCACCCAAAATTGTCCGTTGTGCCAAAGCTAAGAAACCCTAGTGTAGGCAGATAGTATGGCAGTAGCTGTCAAGTCAGAAAAGAGAGAAGAGGATGGAAGCCAAGAATCCAGGGAAGACACTCATTCAAGGAGAGAGAAGTTAGACCAGGTTTAGGGGGGTGGAGGTGGGATGAACAGGAAATAGCAAATCCTCCAACTAGTTGAAAAGAAAAAGAAAGATGCAATGTGTTAATCCCTCTTACAGGTAGTTTTCTACAAAATGTGGGAAAAGTAAACTTTTTTTCTTTGAAATCATCTAAGGGCATCTTATTTTATGATCTAAAAACTTGTAAATGATATACAACTGCAAGAAAATTGCCACCATGAGGGTATAGGGCACAGAGCTTTAACTGTAGCATAACATTTTCATTCTTTTTTTAAAGCAAAAGCTGAAGCAAATTTGACAAAATGTTAACATCTGTTACATTTGGATGGTGGATACATGAGTATCTGTTATATTATTTTCTGTACCTTATGTATACTTGAAAATGTTCGTGATTAACAAAAAACAGGGTGGAGGAAGAAAGAAAAAAAAGTCTTGGAGTGGTAGTTGATAGCTTTCATTTGAATTTGTATTGGTATTGACAAATGTCATTTTTTAAGTACAGAAGTTACATGTGAATATGTCCATATTGTAGAAGCTGTCCAACCATACAAAAAATAAAACAAAAAAATAGAAATATCTCTTTCTCCTTTAATGCCTTTCTTTTCTCCTTAGTTAACCACTGCTAAATGTTCATGTGTATGTATATATCCAGATCTTTTGCTATACATTTATAGAAAGATGAGGAAGGAGGTTGAGAGGCAAGGATGAAGAGGGATATGTTGCTTGTAGATACAGATATAGAGTTATAATCTCTTCTATCCATCTGTCTTATGTGGGACCACATCACTCATATAATATGTTTTTTTTTTAAGATTTTATTTATTTATTTATTTGTTTGTTTATTTGAAAAGAGAGTGAACAGGAGGGAAGAGTGAGGGGCAGAGAGGGAGGGAGAAGCAGATTCTCCACTGAGTAGGGAGCCCAATGTGGGACTTGATCCCAGCACCCTGAGATCATGACCTGAGTCAAAGGAGATGCTTAACCGACTGAGCCACCCAGGTGCCCATAACATGCTTTTCTTACTAACACATCTTATAGGGCTGTCTTTCCATGTCGATTCATAAAGATCCATCTCTTTCTTATCTCTTTTTTTTTACCTTGTCCTAATATTTCATAGTATGGATGTAGCATAATTTGTTTACTAAGATTGCTATATATTTGGGTTGATTTCAGTGTTTTGCCATCTCAAACAATGCTGAAAAGTACAACCTCATGTTCATTTGTAAGGATTTCTATAGGGAAGTTTCCTAAAATAGAACTTCTGGATCAAAGGGTAAGCATATTTCTAATTGTGATACAGAGCACGACTGCTCCCCTTAAACAGTGTATGAGCTACCCATTTCCCGGAACCCTCACTGATGCTGTATGCAATCAACCTTTATTTTATTTATTTATTTTTAAAAAAGATTTTATTTAGGGCACCTGGGTGGCTCAGTGGGTTAAAGCCTCTGCTTTTGGCTCAGGTCATGATCTCAGCGTCCTGGGATCGAGGCCCGCATCGGGCTCTCTGCTCAGCAGGGAGCCTGCTTCCTCCTCTCTCTCTGCCTAACTCTCTGCCTACTTGTAATCTCTGTCTGTGTCAAATAAATTTTAAAAATCTTAAAAAAAAAGATTTTATTTATTTATTTGACAGAAAGAGACACAGAGAGAGAGGGAACACAAGCAGGGGCAGTGAGAGAGGGAGAAGCAGGCTCCCTCTGCTCAGGGAGCCCGATGTGGGGCTCGATCCCAGGACCCTGGGATCATGACCTGAGCCGAAGGCAGACGCTTAATGACTTAGCCACCTAGGCACCCCTGTAATCAACCTTTAAAAGTGTTGCCATTTATATCAAAACTGTACATAGGAATCATTCCACAGACCTGCTCACACATGTGAAATGATGAATGTCCAGTGCAGTATAAATGGGAAACTTTGTTTGAATTTGAAAAAAACATTCCCACCAATAAGAATCATTTAAATAAACTGTGGTATATCTGCACAATGAAATTCGATACAACTTTAAAAAAAATCGGGGTGCCTGGATGGCTCACTCTGTTAAGTGTCTGCCTTTAGCTCAGGTCATGATCCCAGGGTTCCTGGGATCAAGTCTTGCATCGGGCTTCTTGCTCAGTGGGGAGCCTACTGCTCCCTCTCCCTCTGTCTTCTGTTCCCCCTGCTTGTACTTTCTCTCTCTCTCTGGCAAATAAATGAAATCTTACAAATAATAATAGGGGAGTCTGGGTGGCTCAGTCATTAAGTGTCTGCTTTCTGCTCAGGTCATGATCCCAGGATCCTGGGATCGAGCCCTGATCAGGCTCCCCACTCAGCAGGAAGCCTGCTTCTCCCTCTTCCACTCCCCCTGCTTGTGTTCTCTTTCTTGCTGTGTCTCTCTCTGTCCAATAATAAAATCTTTAACAAAATGATAATAATAATGAGGACACTATCTAGGGACTCACCGGGTAGCCGTTGGAAGGGAGACAACAGAGCAATGTGCAGAGCAGCAATAAACAGGGGCAGGACTTCTGTGTATAAAGTGGTGGTGGTAAGTACACATATTTCCCCGAACGTACATTAAGGATCTCTGGAAGATTACACAGGAGACTGGTAACACTGGTTGCAGTGGGGGAAAGACATTAGATGTCTGGGAGACAGAACCAGAAAGGGGACCTTCACTGTACAGTTTTACATCATTTTCCATTTTTATCTTTGAATGCTTTAAATGTACTATCTACTCAAATAATATATACGATTTGAATTAAAATGTTAAAAATTTGCCAAACGATTCATGACAAGTATACTTATTGCTGCTTTACAGTGTAGTTCCCTCATTGTTAGTCAAATTGAGTTTATTTGTATCCATACTTGTTTTCCTACAAACTTCCTATTTATATCTCTTTCACATTTTGCTGTTGACTTGTTTTCCCCCAACTTGTTTTGTAGTTCTTTGTGTATTGAGGACTTTTTTAATATAGTTATATTGAGGGCGCCTGGGTGACTCAGTGGGTTAAAGCCTCTGCCTTCGGCTCAGGTCATGATCTCAGGGTCCTGGGATCGAGGCCCACATCGGGCTCTCTGCTCAGCGGGGAGCCTGCTTCCTCCTCTCTCTCTCTGCCTGCCTCTCTGCCTACTTGTGATCTCTCTCTCTGTGTCAAATAAATAAATAAAATCTTTAAAAAAATATACAGTTATATTGAGATATATTTTACATACCACAAAATTCACCCATTAAGTATATAATTCAATAATTTTAAGCAAATTTATAAGGTTGTGCAACCATTACCATATATCAAGGATATTTATCCATTGTTGCAGGGGTCTTTGATGCCTCTTGATTACAGAATCCTTTGCTAACATAACTAGAGGAAATGTTTTCTCCCAATCTGATGTTTATCTTCTTGTTCAGACTCTAATGTGAATATTTTAAAATTTATCTAGTCAAATTTGAATACAGAAAGACAAAAAGAGACAAAAACAAGAAGAAAGTGCCAGTCATACTGGGTCTCAAGAAGAAAAAGAAAGGCCTCATTATCCAAGCAGACCAAATGGAATATATTTGATTTTGTCATTAATTTCATTATAAAAAATAAATTTAAACTGAGGGTATCTGAGAACATGTATCACTATCAAAGCAATTACGTACTTAAATGTAGTAAATGAAAAGAGCTACTTCTGAAAACATAAAATATATCATGTAAGGTTATATGTAACTTACACCGTTAAAGAATGATTTAAAAAAAAAAAACAACACCATATTCCTCAAACAATACCTTGAAGCTATCTCTGAAAAAGGAGGTTTTCAATCAGAAGGATGACACCCCGTTCCCCACCACCACCTCCAATGCAGGAGACCCCCCAGGATGGGTGAATGCTCCATCACAGCTCTGAATCTCCTGTAAACTTCACAGACTTTAGAATTTTAAAAATGACCAAGGCTAACATTACTAACCTTTTTGTAGAAAGCCCCATAGTGAGCAATTTACAATCAGTGTCTCACTTAATTCTCATGGCAACAGTAATCTGGTACCCATGCTATTGTGGATTTACAGAACCTGAGACCCGAAGAGTGAAGTAGCTTCCCCAAGATCATACAGCTGGGAGATTGTGAGGATTTGCACCCAGGTCTGTTAGCCTTTGGAGTTCAGCTTTTGTAACCACTGAATTCTATTGCATCCCAAGACAGAAATGCTATTAAATGATTCTTTAAAAATGTATATCTCATATTTCTACATAACTTTCTTTTCTTTTTAATATTCTATTGATTTATTTGAGAGAGAGAGAGGATACAGCAAGAGCAGGAACACAGGCAGGGGGAGTGGGAGAGGGAAAGCAGGCTTCCCACCAAGCAGGGAGCCCGATGTGGGGCTCAATCTCAGGACCCTGGATCATGAGCTGAGCTGAAGGCAGATGTTTATCATCTGAGGCACCCAGGTGCCCCTATGTAACTTTCTTTTCTCAGATATACGTGTATGCCATTTCTCAGCAATCAGCAGTATGTATGAGTTTTATTTTTTACTTTTTCTATAATAAATATTTTTAGATTGTCCAAATGACCCAAAATGCAACTGTCCTACTCTTTCAGATCTTCCTCTATCCAACTGGGTTTTTTTTTTTTTAAAGCAGCTTTTACCTTTTGGGCCCAGCTGGAATTTTGTTTCTATTTTAAAACCATGAACAAATGACAAAAGTTTTGCCTGCTGCCCGACTTTCTCTCCCTGTGGAGTCAGGGGTAGATATTCCTACAGGGAAGCAAATACAGATAAAATCTCTTTGTTGACATACCATCGTAGTAATGATAATTTCCTACCTGAATTTTCATCTTTGAAATTCTAAAGAGAATTAGAAAACACTTCCAGTCAATAAACAGTGTTTGCATAGTTCTCCTTGTTAAGACTCCTCTGGAGATAAGTTTAAGCCTAAATTGGATTTAAAAAGTAACTTCCCCTTAAAGAGCTCTCTTTCTAAGAGCACCCCAAATTACAAGAGGCATGTGAAAGAGTGCTGGAAACACCATCTTTCCCTGAACGCAGAGTTTGTCTATTTTCTGAGTTATACATCTGTTCTGAATAATTTCTTCTGATCTGTGTACTCCACTTCCATGGCCACTAAAGAGGCAGTAAAGTTGATTTGAACTGGACAGTGCAAGCATCAATAGGTAGCTTGTATCTAGTCTTGAGGATAAAAATGAGTAGATTCAGATTCACTGGTAATTTGTCTTAATCCGGGCGCCTGGGTGGCTCAGTGGGTTAAAGCCTCTGCTTTCGGCTCAGGTCATGATCTCAGGGTCCTGGGATCGTGGCCCGCATCGGGCTCCCGGCTTGGCAGGGAGCCTGCTTCCTCCTCTCTCTCTCTGCCTACTTGTGATCTCTGTCTGTCAAATAAATAAAATCTTTAAAAAAAAATTTTTGTCTTAATCCAAATTGCCCTCTTAACAGAGGTGCCAGATAAGATGCAAGCCAGCCACCATGGGAGTATGTTGCTTTATTTAAGTATTCATAAAGCGATCAATGGCTGACACACTCATNTTTTTGTCTTAATCCAAATTGCCCTCTTAACAGAGGTGCCAGATAAGATGCAAGCCAGCTACCATGGGAGTATGTTGCTTTATTTAAGTATTCATAAAGCGATCAATGGCTGACACACTCATTGATATTTTAGAATAGGAACCCTCCCAGAAGCATGCTTGAAACATAAACACGTTACCAAGCTAGTTTAAAGGATAATTTTCCCAAAAATCCAGCCATTTACATTTCTGTGGTAAAAATGACTACTGTTTGAGTTGCTCTCTCTGCCAAGCCCTTTTTATATAAACCTGTTATCAATTGCAGAGTAGGTATTATTATCCATATCTTAGAGATGAGGACACAGTCCCAGAGAGAGAGGCTGCATTGCCCAAAGGCACACAGCTGATCACTAGCTGCTGAACTATAGCTATTTGGCATCAATTCCTGAGCTATTTTTAACTCCACCAGGCTGATTAACCCTTTTTCCAGGTTCAGCAGATTCATCAGTGACTTCTTGGACTTTACAATTTTGTGTTCATTTAGGTCTTCATCTTTCTAGCAAGAGACCAGACTCCTTCAATAATTTCATCTCAGGGCATTTGCCATGGAGGTAAAAAATGACTCTCCTTCGAGATGGAACTATGCTGATGTATCTACCAATCACCACTGCCCTGNTACAATTTTGTGTTCATTTAGGTCTTCATCTTTCTAGCAAGAGAGCAGACTCCTTCAATAATTTCATCTCAGGGCATTTGCCATGGAGGTAAAAAAAATGACTCTCCTTCGAGATGGAACTATGCTGATGTATCTACCAATCACCACTGCCCTGGTTTGCAGATCATGGCTGCATTCAGTTTCTTCTTGCAGAAGAGGTACTTTGGATCTTGCATTATAGTTTATAGAACGGGGATGGAAATTATGTGGGACATGTCCTATCCCCCCCACCTGTATTGGCCGAGGAAGACATTAATAATCTATCATGTGAGGTAGCTCAGGGTTGGCCTCGGAATCCTTCTCAGTCTGGCACCCAGGCAAACCAATCAATCAAAATCAGCAAGTGAGATGAAATCCATTCGCCATCACTGATATAAGAAAACCTCCTTTAAGCTTACAAGATGCAGAAATCTTTTTTAATTAGTAAAATGTCTGAGATACCAAAAATTATCCCAAAATAATAACTTCTAAATATATGCATCTGGAATTCAAATTATCTTATGTAAATCAAAATGTAACCCATAATCATCAAGAATTTGTAATTAAATCAGAGCCCTGCCCAAATAGACATTGATGTCTACTTTAAATGTAATCATAGGAGCACCTGGTGCTACTTCCCAAAAAACTGAGGTCTCTAGGTATCCACATTCCTTGTGTGCTTTTATTGGGGCTTGGGTCTTTGGTATATTAAATGTAATTCCCAATCAACTAATCAAAGGAGCTGTAAAAACCATCTGACTAAGAATCCAAGGAGATTTAATTTTGTCTTCTCTTGCTCAAAGCACCTTTTTTTTTTTATGTTTATTCATTCAGGTAACAAATACTTACAGAGTGCCAACTCTGCCAGCTAGTGCTTGGTGCTGGGGATGCCAATAAGACCGTGGCAGAAGGCATCTCTGTCCTCTCAGAGCTGTGCTCCCCAAGGCAGCAGCCCCCTTGTGGGCAGTGCAGTTGAGAGGGGTGCAGGGAGGAGGTCTACAAATCCCTAATCTTGCTTGCTGTAGATGTTGCTCCAAATAGCTTCCAAAGCTTCCTGATTCCTCTTTTTGAACCTCATGGAGCATTTAACAGCCAACCTGATCTATCTCAAGAAACACACACATGCACACCCTAAGCACAAGTATGGTTTTTCAGGTTTTGGGAAAATCTCCTTTTCCCAAAGCTCCAAGGTAATTCCTTGACAGATTTATTCACTATAGATTGAAGGTCACAGATCCATATCCAAGTTTTTGGAGAATCTTTCATCTCCCTAATTGCTCCATTTTATTTTAAAGAAAAAGAAATGAAATTAGGGGAAATGGGCATATATGTTAAAGATAGAAGGTAGAGAAATACATACTGTATCCTCATTCCCAAATATGAAGTGTAAATATTCTTTTTGGACTTTCCAGTGCATTTTGGCACAGTTGTATGACTTGGGTATTTGGAATAGTTGCATATTCAAGCTATAAATTTTCTTCTAAATTAACATAACGGTAAAATGTGATCCTCACTAGAGTTCAAACTCCACATAGGTAGGTATTGTCCCCATCCATGGCACCCAGCACGTACCTGGCATAGAGTAGATACTTGATAAATAATTAAGGAATAAATAAATGGGTAAGCACACAGCTGGTTAGGAGACTGGGGAATTATAATTACTGAATTCTATTTTCTGTATTTATCATTTGCGTTTTGCCTTTCTATCTTTTTTGAAAGTTTTTATTTAAATTCTAGTTAGTTAACATACAGTGTGATGTTAGTTTCAGGTGTACAATATATCTGATTTAAAATTGCATTTCACCAATGCTAGCTCTAACACTGTGTGCATAACCATTTCTGTGGGCATTACTGAGCTTAGGAAATTTTCTTCTTGACATAATCTAGTGCTCTGACCTGGAAAAAAATAAAATAAAACAAAACACCTTATGTGCAGCTTTGAAGGGTGCAATTACCCTGAAAATAAATTTCAACATATTGGCTTTGCATTTCAGATCTACAATAAATAAGACTGAGTTTACAGGATGTAGTCTAATCAAGAAGAATAAGATGCTCTGGGCCAAAATGGATTCTGGCCACTTCTCTCCTGAGACATTGACCCTCAAATAAAAAAGCTGCTGAGGAGGGAATTATACCAAATTCCTGGGCCCATCCATTTGCACTCACAATCTCCTGGGAAGAAAGGGACCACGTGGACATCTGGTGTTGTTGCCTGATGATCATTCTTGCTCTGTTAGGTAATAGCACAGTTATTTTCCTTTGAATATTCAGAACCCATTGAAAGCAGTCTTGGTAGACTGTCAATCACAGCTCCACCTAGCCCAGATATGGTCACGTGACTCAAGCAAGACCAATGACATGATCTCTTTGGCATCTGAATCATGAACTGAAAAACACAAGGACAGGAAAAAATTGAAGCCTAGCCATTCCAGCTGCACCCCCTAACCTTCACTGGTTCCTGATCCTGAGATTCCTGTACCTGTCTAAGTTAGTATTTTTCAAACTATCTGATATTTTTCCATTCAATTCTGGTTTGTTTTTGTTCTGTGTTTTGCTTAGATTGGCCAGAATCAGTTGTTTTGTTGCTTATAACCAGAAAATCCTGCTCAGGCTGGAACAAAGTTCCTTACCCTTTGAGTTCAAAGTTATTGAAACTTCTCTGGTAGCCTGAGGTTAAAATAGGGGATGGGTAGACCTACCAGGTGCCCAATGGCTCCAAAAGAATTAGAATGGAGAAGTATGTAACTCATACAGAAGGAACTTACATATATGGCAAGGGTGGACATTTCAGAGCTAATATGGCCCCACTCTAAGCCAAAAGGTAAAAGACAGTGAACCCACATATTAAGATTCTTCCCACTGCAGATTTCTTACTCCATGCAAATGCCAAGATTTCCACTTTTAAGTGGTACCTCTACGAAATGAGTAGACACCGAGAAGCTATGTCCACTCACTGGATCCTGCATGTGTGTCCTTTGCACTGAGTATGTGCTGGCTCAATGGTGCAAGAAAGAGAGGATAATTTTAAATCACCTCCAAGTCATCCTTTTCTCCAGGATTCAAGTTTGGTCTATTTTTTATGTCCTGGCCCAGCTCAGGGATAACCCTGATCAAGGCAACAGAGATGGGAAGATGGGACAGTGAGGCCCCAAGGAAGAAATATGAAAATGCAGAGTCATGTGTGCCACCCTCTGTACCAGGAATCAGGTGGAACGAAACCTTCAGTATAGGTCCAAGAGGCAGCCCAGACCAGATCGTGGCCCATGTATCCATCTTTCCTAGTTGCAGACTGGCAGTATAAGACTTTAGAGAGCTATAACCCTGGGAACCCTCAGGCCAGCAAAGAGCACTTCTCCCTAAATATAAGTCAGAGAAAAGGCATGTCCCCCCTCAAGAAGCCTTTAAGGCCTTAGTTGAGGTGAGCAGCAGCACCCAGCAGCAGCAGCAAAAGCCAACAGGCCAGCAGCTTAGCTCAAGCCATCCTTCTTCCAACTGCAGATGGACATATCAAGTCTTGCTTTGGCAGCATAAATGAATGTCATGAAGAACAGTTATATGTGGCCACTCTGGCATATCTTTTCCAACGACAAAGCTTTCATTAGGAGATCATGTCAAGTCTTTGGTTCTGAAAGGAGCAGCATGTTCTGGATCAAGCAGCATCCTGTGATGTGGCTTGGGAGTCCTCAAGCCTGGGAGGCACACCCAAATTCCACACATGAGCAAGAGCCCTCAGAACCAACCCTAGAGATGTTGGAGTTACTAAAAGAAATCCTGCACGGGAAAAAGAATAATAGAAGATGTGAGGAGAAGACAATCACTAAATTCTCAGTGTCTGCAGGATATAGAAGCAGAGACACCACTTGGAAGTTGCTTAACAGGTTGGAATTCAAGATGAATATTAGAACTGAAAGCATGGGTATAGCAAGGAATAGAAGCCATGGAAATAGTTGGTGTGGCTCGGAGAGAGTGCTTCAGGAGAACAAAACTAAAAGGGTAAGGAAGGAAGGAGAGTTGGGCAATTCCAAAATTTAAGGGCGTGATAAGAAGAAAAAGGGGGTGCCTGAGTGGCTCAGTCTTTTGAGCGTCTGACTCTTGGTTTCGGCATAAGTCATCTCAGGGTCATGAGATGGAGCCTCACATCTGGCTCTACTCTCAGCCCAGAGTCTGCTTGAGAATCTCTCTCTGCCCCTCCCACTTGTACTCTCTCTCTCTCTCTCTCATAAATAAATAAATCTTCAAAGAAGAAGAAGAAGAAGAAGAAGAAGGAGGAGGAGGAGGAGGAGGAAAAGAAGAAGAAGAAAGGGGTTCCATGAAGAAGACAGAAAAAGAATGGTCAAGGATAGGGATTTCTCAGTATTAACATGATTGAAATTTGGGCCCAAATAATTCTTTGTTATAGGGAGCTGTCTTATGCATTTGTTTAACATCCCTGGCCTCTACCCATCAGATGCCAGCAGCATCCTCTGCTCCTTATGACAACCAAAAAATGTCTCCGAGCATTCCTAAATGTCCCCTGCAGGGATAGACTGTCCCTGACTGAAAATCACTGGTCAAAGATGTAGGAGAAAAATTAGAAGCAAATTATGTCCCAGAAGGAAAAGACTTGCAAAGTAATTAACAATAATTAATGTCTAATATATATTAGGTTAAATGAGGGCTGAAGGGTCTAGTGTTTGGTCACTAGAAAGTCACTGATGAACTAACAGAGAGCAGTTTCAATGGGAAATTGAGGATGGATGCCAGTCTAGCTGAATGTCCATACAAGAAATACATAGTAGGGACACCTGGGTGACTCAGTCAGTTAAGCACCCAACTCTTGATTTCAGCTCAGGTCTTGATCTCAGGGTCATGAGATTGAGTCCCACGTGGGGGCTTAAGATTCTCTCCCTTCCTCTCCATCTGCCCTTCCCCACCTCTCTCTCTCTCAAATTAATAAATAAGAAAAAAAGAAAAGAAAAGAAATACATAGTAAAGGAAATCCAAGAGTTAAAATGGTGTTTGTTGAACTAGGTGACCCTTTTTTAAAGGTTCTTTCCAACCCTGAAATTGTGATTCCAGATGACCTCCAAGGAAGATCTTTTGAGATCGTTTGAGGCCTCATCTGCTGGTGGCTATTTTGTTTGCATGTAAAGCCAACCATAGCTCTGCTTGCCCTACTCATGTCATATGAAATAAAAATCCAAAGAACCACCACTTGCTATGTGGTTTGGTTCCAGTGCATGTTGAAAGCTAAATATGTTTGGTTTTTCTGTCATCACATAACTAACAGTTAAGCAATAAAAATTTGCCAGGCAGCTGTGGTTTAGAGAGAGGCTGAATTGATAAGTGAATCTGAAGGTGTCAGGCTTAACTTGGTCTGAGAAGAAAGAAGTGGGGTTGAAGTCACCCAAGGCCTGCTAGAAGCCTTTGTGCATCATCCAACCACTCCAGACTTCATCCCATGTTTGGCTCAGATGAAGAGAGTCTTAGTCACAGATCAGACTCGCATGTCCTGAGAGTGCCGTGGGAAGCCTGCATGGTGAATTGCCTACACAATTGTCAGTACTCTTCTCCAGTTTTTGAACAATCAAACTAACTTCTATGTAAGTAAAAAAGAAACCAAAGCAAGATGTGGTTTTCCAACTAAAGCAGAAAGAAACCACAGCAGAAAGGTTGTTTGTTGTTTGTTTGTTTGTTTGTTTGTTAATGTGTTTTAATGCTGAATTGAGAAATAAGACACAAAACAAAAGTTTTAGTCCTGGTTTAATTACTAACAAAAGGTAGGTCACTTCCCATAGGGAGTTTAAACTAGATGCTAAGCAAGATGCCTTTTGCTTCTCTAGTCAAGAAGGGGGTTCGTGGCATGTCTTTCCACTGTTGAGGTTCTTCTTACACTTTAGAGTCATAATACTATTTAGATGTCCTCCCACCAGCCTGTCAGTTCTTCCAGAGAAGGCACCAAGCCTCGCTGGTTCACCACTGAGTCCCCAGTACCCTGCAGTGCTTGGTAAATATCTAATGGAGACATATCAAAGGCCAGCTCCAGCTGACTCTAAGAGGCAGCTCCAAGAAAAGGTGATTTGGTATAAATCTTTAAAAAGTGAGCCGATATCAGAGCCTCTTCCTTCACTTTGCTTCCTCAAGTTTTTATAAAAGTCCAGCAATGATATCTAATAAGTGGCAACATCCAAAGATATTTCCCATACCTCTGACATGGATACCACTACCAGATTGTCTTATAACTTCTAGATAAACTAAAATTTCTGAAACTGTATCCCAAGTCAGCTATTTTGAAAGAAAAAAAAAAAGTCCAATACTACCAATCCTGTTATTTGTGTTTCTGACCTTCCCTAAGGAAGTTAATTTGTCTTGAGAGGAATAAGCAGACTGTGTGGTCAGAAGAACAAAAAATAAAATATCTTAAGATAAGACATTTTGTTTGTAAATTTCCCTGTAGGATAGATTGCTAGGACTGAAATTCGTAGACACCAAGAACTTCTATAAGCTCCCAGAGTTACCTCCAAGGATACTGCTCAGCCTCTCTTAAAATTTCCCTGGTTTGAGTTAGGGGAAGAATACTCACCCAGAAGATGTAGAAAAGAAAAGAGATGAAGAGAACAAAGAAAAAAAATCAAAGCCGAACAAACATCAAGTTTTATTGAAAAGTCAAAGGAACAAGTGGATGCTTCAACCAGCAGGTACCCCATTCTCTCCCAAGTCTCACCCTTCCCTGGCCTGGAAACCAGAATGATAGAAATGAAAATGGCAAATACTCAAATAGAAGAAATATTGCCTAGGGAGAATTAATAAGAAATGAGGACTAATGAGTCACAGGTGCCCAAGGAGAAAGTCTAACCTTAAATAAAGACACAGGCTCTGTCATCAGATGAATTGGGTTTAAATCTCATATTTGCCACTGGCTGGCTCTATACAAATTCCTCAAACTCCCTGAGTCTCCACCTACTCATCTATGGAATAGAGATTATAAGTGTCCTTATAGTAGAATTATTGAGTGGATTGAATGAGATAAGTCACATAGAGCACTTAACCCAGGACCTGGTGCATAGCAAATGGCCAGTAAGTGTTACCTATTATTTTAATATCATTTTTATTCCTATATCAAATCAGGTGACTGACAGATACTAGTGACAGACACAGAGAAGAAAGAAGAGAGAACTGTGGTAGGGATAAGAAAAAAGTCCAAAAAAAAAAAAGAAAAGAAAAAGAAAAAAGTCCAAATATTGAAGAGATTTGGCCTTACTAAAACATAAGTTACATGACTTTGCTAGGAAGTTCATTAAAAATATTTTTCATGGAGTGATGTCAGCAAAATGGCAGAGTAGGCAGCTCCAAATGTCAGTCCCTCCACGGAAACATCAAAAAATAAGCAGAAACTCTCAGAACCAACTTGACAGAACTCTGAAAAAGGTCAATAGTTTATAGCAACCAAGCAAACACTGAATCAAGAAAAAAACAACTTAAAATGTTCTTTCGCCCTCCTCCTTCCCTGGCTCATTATGGATTCTGAAGATGCCAGCTCATGTCCTCTGTGTGGGACCCCGGTACTTGATTCTGGAGGAAGCAAAGCAGATCTTTTTAGCTAATAAGATCTCATAAGCAAAATATTATTGTCTGCCTTCCTTCCTTCCTTCCTTCCTTCCTTCCTTCCTTTCTTTCCTTCTTTTTCTCTTATTTACCAAAGGAAATCTCTGTCAAAACACTAAGAGGAACATAAGCTAAGGGAATAGAAACTTTGGTCAGCATATACAACAAGTAATACTATCTTTGTAAAAATACTTTGGAAAAGTCAGTAAACAAACAGATGATGGCAGCCTTCATCAAGAATCTGGGGAAAAGGGAGAATCTGATTTCTAGAGTTACCATATTACAATATTCAAATGTTCAGCTTTCAACAAAAAACCACAAGGCATCAAAAAAAACAAACAAACCGGGAAAGAATGATCCATTCAAAGAAAATAAATACATTCACAGAAACCACCCCTGAGGAAGAACAGGTATTGGTAGACAAAGACTTCAAATCAACTAAACTTAATAGACATATACAGAATATTCCAATAATGTCAGAATACACATTCTTCTCAAGTAATTTTGGAACATTCTCCAGAATAAACTATGTGTTAGGCCACAAAACAAGAGTCAATAAACTTAATATTAAAATCATACAAAGTTTCTATTCTGACCTCAATGGAATGAAGCTAGAAATCAAAAACAGAATGAAAACTGAAAATTGACAAATATGTAGAAATAAAACAACATATTCTTAAACAACAAATGGGTCAAAGATGAAACAGAAATTAGAACACAGAAATTAGAAAATATTTGAGAAAAATGAAAATGAAAACACAAAATACTTGTGGAATGTAGTCAAGGCAGTGATCAGAAGGAAATTTTACAGCAGTAAATGCCTATATTAAAAGACAGGAAAGGGGCGCCTGGGTGGCTCAGTCGGTTAAGCCGCTGCCTTTGGCTCAGGTCATGATCCCAGGGTCTTGGGATCGAGTCCCACATCGGACTTCCTGCCCTGTGGAGAGCCTGCTTCTCCCTCTCCCTCTGCCTGCTGCTCTGCCTACTTGTGCTCTCTACCCTCTCTGTCAAATAAATAAATAAAATCTTAAAAAAAAATTTTAAAAAAAGACAGGAAAATGTCAAATCAATAATCTAACTTTACAACTTAAGAAACCAGAAAAAGAGCAAACTAAACCTAAAGCAAGCAAAAAAAAAGGAAATAATAAAGATTAGAGAAGAAATAAATGAAATAGAGAATTTAAAAAATAGAATCAACAAAACCAAAAGCTGGTTCTTTGAAAAGATCAACAAAACTGACAAACTTTAGCTAGACTGACAAAGAGAAAAAGACAGAACATGCAAGTAACTAAATCACAAATGAAAAGGGAGGGGCCCCTGGGTAACTCAGTCAATTGGGCATCTGCCTTCAGCTTGCAGCATGGTCTCAGGGGCATGGGATTGAGCCCTGTGTCGGGCTCCCTGCTCAATGGGGAGTCTGCTTCTCCTTCTGCCTCTGCTGCTCCCCCTGCTTGTGCTCTTTCTCTCTCTTTCTCTCCTTGTCAAATAAATAAATAAATCTTTTTTTTTTTTTTTTAGAAATGAAAATGGAGACATTACTACTGAGCTTACAGGGGAAAAAGGGATTATAAGAGAATATTATGAACAACTGTACATGAACAAACTAAATAACCTAGGTGAAATGGACAAATTCCCAGAAACACACAAGAGTTAGAAAACCTCAACAGACCTATTAACAGGTAAAGAGATTGAGTGAATAATCAAAAACCTCCCTACCAAGAAAGAAAAAGTTCAGGACCAGATGCCTTCATGGGTGAATTCTACAAAACATTTAAAGAAGAATTAACATCAATCCTTCTCAAACTCTTTAAGAAATCAGAAGAGAGGCTGTGCCGGCGCCTGGCCGGCGTGCACTCCGGCGGAGAAGGCGAAGGGGGCCCCCCTGGCCGGGCAGCCTGGGCCCAGCAGAGCTTTGAGGCGCGAGGCTGTCTTCCTTGGACACAGAAACAGCAGGGGCTGTGGACCGCCAGAGCCCTGGGAAGTCCTCTCACCCAGGGAGACCCCCAGCAAACCCGGGATCTCAGACGCGAGCCTCCAGCGACCCCTGCGAGGCCGGAGCGGTTTGTGGCCAGACGCCTAAGGCTGGAGGGAGCCCAAGCCCCCAGGGATCGCTTGAGAGGGCGCACATCCTACGGGCGCAGCGGGGGCGGGTGGTAGGCGTGGGGACAGCTACTATGGGACTGACTGGCCGAGCCATCTCTTCCCGGCAAGCCTACCCGCAACCAGGGGGTCGGGGTCCTTTCGGGCACTTTGGGTACTAACCTGTCGCCCACACGCGCTTCCCGGACGCCGCTCCCCGCAGGGTTTCTAACAATCTTTGCTTTCGCGGCTCTGGCTTCTGTTTAGGTCTCCCAGCTTGCGTCTGGCTGCGGGTTAACCGCTTAGGCCCAGCCTGCTGCAGGAACTGGGCCGCAGCGGCGCGACTGGGCTGGGCCGGGCCAAGTCTGGCCAGGCTCGGGAAGGTGTGGAGTTGGCGACAGAACCCCCTCGTAGCCTCCTCCGCCCGGGACTTCAGAAGGTGGGGAACTGCGGTGCTGCCATCCTATTCAGGGCGGGGGGCCTCTAAGTCAGAGTTGGGGGAGTGTTGGCCGGTCTCCCTAGTGTGGGTCATCCTCTGCTGGTAATTTAGGAGAACCCTGGAGATGGCACAGTGTCTCCAATTAAATTATTTTTCAGTGAGTGAAGATAGTGTGAAGTGGGATAATGGGAAGGATACAGAGCTCATCATCACCACTACAGATTTGCTGGATGACCTTGGGCAAAAAACACACCTTTTCTGGGCCCCTGGTTCTTGGTTCACTCTGAGGAGATTGAACTCATCTGTGGATTTCAAAGTCTGCCATGGACTACCCATGTTTCTTTATTTAAACAATAGTAGTTAAAGGTAGTTTTCCTAGTTTGCAGAAATGTTTTAATTAGAAAATGTGATATTTTTCTCCCGTGTGACTCTCCTTTGCCTTTAAAAATTTTTGTTTTATGTAGGCTCCATATCCAGCATACAGAACTCAGGATCCTGAGATCTAGAGTCGCGTGCTCTACCATTAGCCAGTCAAGTGCCCCTCCCACGTGATTATTGTTGATGCCAGACTCTAACACAGGGTGTCTGATGTTGTGCCGCTGATGTTGTAGCCGCTTTCAATCCCAAGTGGCAAGTGGTGCCTAGTCCCAACCTGAACAGAGGGGTAGGACTGGATGCCCTTTCCTCAAAGCCCCTCCAGGCTGCCCTATGAAGGTACTGTCACATTAGTGAAATGTTAAGTCTTTCTTATGGGTGTTCTGCTGGCCAGAGAACAACCTGAAGACACCTGAGGTTAAATATGTCTGATTATGAGGCACTGTGATCTGTGATTGCTAAAAACAAGTTTGGGATCAATTTAGGGTTAATTGTCCAGGCCTGACATTTAAACGGAGTGCTTTAGCTAAAACCTCATAGGCCTTTTCTTCTTCAAAATTGTTCTCTCAGGCCCTTGATTGGGAGTACAGAGGTTTAAAGTAAATATAGGGCGCCTGGGTGGCTCAGTGGGTTAAAGCCTCTGCTTTCGGCTCAGGTCATGATCTCAGCGTCCTGAGATCGAGGCCCGCATCGGGCTCTCTGCTCAGCAGGGAGCCTGCTTCCTCCTCTCCTTGTCTCTCTGCCTGCCTCTCTGCCTACTTGTGATCTCTCTCTGTGTCAAATAAATAAATAAAATCTTTAAAAATAAATAAATAAATAAAGTAAATATATAGTAATGCCTCTGTCTGATGGGCCTTACCTGTTTAATGGAGAATTACCAAGTATACTCACGGAAGCAGAATTTTAGTTACACTGTCCAATACAATAGCGACTAGCCACACGTGGTAATTGAGCTCTTGAAATGTGGCTAGTCAGAATTGAGTAAGTGTAAAATACACACTGGATTTCAAAGACTTAGTACAAAAAAACACCCCAAAACAAAATATCTATTTTTACTTTAAGGTTGAAATATTTCAGCTACATTGGATTAAATAAAATATATTATTAAAATTAAAAAAAAAGAAATCAGAAGAGAAAAAAAATCAGAAGAGTGGGAGATTATTCTCTAAGGCCCAAATTATTCCCTAAGACCAGCATCACTCAGATAGCAAAGTGAAATAAGGAAATAAAGGCATCACAAAAACAGAAAATTACAGGCCCCTATTCTGTTTAAATAAAGATGCAAACCAAATCCAACAGCAGATCAAAAGAATTATACAATATCACCAAGTGGAATTTATCCCAGGAAAGCAAAAGTGGTTAAACATAAGAAAACAAATCAAGATAGTACATCACAGTAAGAGAATGGAGGAAAAAAATACATGATCATCTAATACAGAAAAGAGAAAAATTACCTGAAAAAATCCAACACTTTTTCATGATAAAAACAATCAGAAAACTAGGAATACTAGGGAAGTTCCTTAGTATGTTAAAGGGATTATATGAAAAAACAGCAGCTGACATCATATTCAATGGTGAAAGACCAAAAGCTTTCCCCCTAAAATCAGGAACAAGACAAGGATGCCACTTTCATGCTAGTCAACATTTTACTGGAAGTTCTAGCCAAAGCAACCCAACAAGGAAAAGAAATAAAAGGCATTGAAATTAGAAAGGAAGAAGTAAATTTATCTATTCACAAATGACATTATTCTATATATAGAAAAATCCCAAAAATCCACCAAAAAGCTGCTTAAGCTAATAGTGATTCTATTAACAATTCACCGAAATTGTAGAGGACAAGATCAACAGGCAAGAATCAGTTGTGTTTCTATATACCAGCAAAGAAACTGAAAAGGAAATTTAAAAAAACAATTACATTGTAATAGTATCCAAAAGAATAAAATACCTAGGAATAATTTTAACCAGGAAGTGAAAGATTTGCACACTGAAACTATGAAACATGGTTCAAACAAATTAAAGAAGACCTAAAGAAATGGAAACACATACACCATGTACACAGACTGGAAGAATTAACACCCATTGTTAAGATGTCAATAATCCAAAGCAATCTTCAATTAAGACACAATCCCTATCAAAATTCCAACAGCCATTTTCATAGAAATGGAAAGACCTATCCTCTAATTCATATGGGCTCTGAATAGCCAGAACAATCTTGAGAAAGAAGAAAAAGATTGGAGGACTCACATTTCCCAATTTCAAAACTTATTACAAAGCTACAGTAATCAAAACAGTGTGATCCTGCCATAAAGATAGACATATAGGCCAATGGACTAGAAAAAAGAGTGCAGACATGAAACTGATTTTTGACAAGAGTGCCAAGTCCATTTAATAGGGAAGGACAACTTCCTTTCTATGAGCAAAAGGATGAAGTTGGACTTCTACCTCACTCCATATAGAAAAAGCAACTCAAAATGGAGGAATATAAGGAACAAACCCATAAAATTCTTGGAAGAAAATGTAGGAGTAAATAATTATGACTTTGAGTTTAGCAATGGATTCTTAGATAGGACACCAAAAGCACAAAGAAGAAAGGGAAAAATAAGAGTGCCTGGGTGGCTCAGTCGTTAAGCATCTGCCTTCAGCTCAGGTCTTGACACCAGGGTCCTGGGATCGGGTCCAGCATTGGGCTCCCTGCTCAGCGGGGAAGCTGTTTCTCCCTCTCCTGTTTCCCCTGTTTGTGCTTGCCTGCTCTCACTCTGTCAAATAAATAAAATCCTAAATAAAAAAGGAAAAATAGATAATTGGAACTTCATCAAAGTTAAAAACTTTTGCGTTCCGAAGTATGCTATTTAAAAAGTGAGAAGATGGGATGTTGGCTCAGTCAGTTAAAGCGTCTGCCTTCAGCTCGGGTCATGATCCTGAATCAGGCTCCTTGCTCAGTGGAGAGCCTGCTTCTCCCTTACCCTGCCACTCCCCCTATTTGTGCTCTCTCTGTGATAAATAAATAAAATCTTTGGGAGCGGCTGGGTCACTCAGTGGGTTAAGTCTCTGCCTTTGCCTCAGGTCATGATCTCCGGGTCCTGGGATAGAGCCCAGCATCGACTCTCCGCTTGGCAGGGAGCCTGCTTTCCCCTCTCTCTCTGCCTGCCTCTCTGCCTACTTGTGATCTTTCTGTGTCAAATAAGTAAATAAAATCATTAAAAAAAACAAAATCTTTAAAAAATTTTTTTAAAGATTTTATTTATTTATTTGACACACAGAGAGAGATTACAAGTAGGCAGAGACGCAGGCAGAGAGAGGAGGAAGCAGGCTCCCCGCCGAGCAGGTAGCCCGATGTGGGACTCGATCCCAGGACTCTGAGATCATGACCTGAGCTGAGGGCAGAGGCTTTAACCCATTGAGCCACCCAGGTACCCCTAAAAAAAATCTTTTAAATAATAAATTTTTATTTAAAAATAAATAAAAAGTGAACAGACAACCTACCGAATGGGGTAAAATATTTGCAAATCTTATATCTGATTAGGGTTTAATAGCCAGAATATATTAAAAAAAAAAAACTCTTGCAAGTTCAAAAACAAATAGCAAACCAATTTAAAAATGGGCAAATGATTGAATAGACATTTCTCTAAAGAAGATCTACAAATGACCAACAAGCATGTGAAAAGATGATTAATATCAATAGTCATTAAGTAAATGCAAATCAAAACCACAAAGAGTATTACTCCATATCCATTGGAATGGCTATAAATTCTTTTTATTTATTTATTTATTTATTTATTTATTTTTAAAGATTTTATTTATTTATTTATTTGACAGAGAGAGAGAGATTACAAGTAGGCAGAGAGGCAGGCAGAGAGACAGGGAGAGGAGGAAGCAGGCTCCCTGCTGAGCAGGAAGCCCGATGCGGGCTTCGATCCCAGGACGCTGAGATCATGACCTGAGCCGAAAGCAGAGGCTTTAACCCACTGAGCCACCCAGGCGCCCTATAAATTCTTTTTAAAGAGAAAATAACAAAAGCTATAATGGAGGATATGGAGAAATTGGAACATTCATATGTTGCTGGTGGAAATGTAAAATGGTGCAGCTGTTGTGTAAAACAGTTTGGTGTTTCCTCAAAAAGTTAAACATTGAATTACCATACGACCTAGCAATCTGACTCCAAGGTATACACATAGAAGAATTGAAAACAGCTTTTCAAACAAGTACATATACATACAAGTTCATAGCAAAACTATCCACAGTAGCCAAAAGGTAAAAATAGTCCAAATGTCTATCAACAAATGAGTGAATAAACCAAATGTGGTATTTACGTCCAATGGAATATTATTCAACCCTCAAGTGGAATCCAGCACTGGCGCATTCTGTGATATGAAAGAAGCTCAAAAACATTATGCTCAGTGAAGGAAGGCAGACACAAAAAGACAAATGTTGTATGATTCCATTATGTGAAATATTCGGAATGGATAAATCCATGGCCACAGAACACAGACTGGTTGTTGCTAGGAGCTAGGGGGAGATGGCAATGGGGAGAAATTCTTTAATGGTTAAAGGGTTTTACTATGGCGTGATAGAAGTGTTTTTAACTACGTAGAAGTGGAGGTTGCACAACATGGTGAATATAATTAATACCATTGAATTGTTTACTTTAAACTGGTTAACTTTATATTATGTGAATTTCACCTCAATCAACTATTTTTTAAAGATAGCACCTAAAATAAATTTTTCCTACAAATGTGCTATTTCAAAAAAAAAGCATTTTATTAAACACTTATTTGGATACAAAAATTAATTCCGAATTAAATAATTCCTTCTGGAGAAAGGCCCAGAGAAAGAATATAGAGCTGTTTATAGCTTATTGTTAACTTGCAAATGCTGCTGAATCCTTGCCATGCTTTTTTGCATAATATGGTTCAGTCAGGTGTTGGGTAATGAGCAGTTCATTTGGAGCCATTTTTCCAAAATAGAGGATGCTATTCATGAAATGATTCTTAGAGTATTTATAGTTAAATGCCAATCTTTGTTTTTCATTTTACGGGAAGACTCCTTTTTAAAAGCTCCTGTTTGTGACTTGAGTAACTAAAGGAGCCCTAGGATGCTTCTCATTGATAACTGATCCTTTCCCCTCCTCAGATCTAGGGTTTTTAGGGCAATGTCATAATTTGCTAGGGCTGCGCTAACCGAATGCCACACACTGCGTAGCTTAAACTGCAGAAATTAATTTTCTCACAGTTCTGGAGGCTAGAAATCCAAGATCAAGGTGTTGGCAGGATTTGCTTGCAGATGGCGTCTTTTCGCTGTGTCCTCTGGTGTGTCTCTGTGTGTCCACATTCCCCTTGTCATAAGGACACCAGTCACATCAGAGTCGGGCCCAGTTTCACAGCCTCATTTTAACTTATTCACCTCTTTAAAAGTCTTGTCTCCAAATATAGTCACATTCTGAAGTACCAGGGGTTAGGGCTTCAACATATGAATTTGGGGGGGAACACAATTCAGCCCCTAAGAGGACATATCCAAACTGGCCCAACTAATTACAGATGTTTCAAATAATAGTGCCATATTAAAGTAGACTCAATCTCACGACTGGCAAAGACAATTTCATGATGTTTTTCTCATGTTGCTTCTGTAGCCAAGAGAAAAAAATTATTCCCAGTAGCATAAAAATGTTTTTGCTCTCCAAGGATTGAACTTTTTCCTTTTCCTACGGCAAAGAGTGGTTATCAAGGAAGGGATCTTAATCAAGTTCTTGATGATAGTAATACCCTTTCTAAGTACTTGGTGCTTTAATATTCCCATTGGGAAATACACGACTATTCCCATTTGTAAAATAGGAATGATGTCTGTCTTGCCTATATCACTAGATAGTATTGGATAGACACAGAAATAATATTTAACAACAGTAGTTTTAATCTATGAAATGCAACATTAATACAAAGTGAAACTATTAATAATCCCTCTCAGTGCAACAAATGGAGAATGAGGAAATTTGCGACAAAACTTCTCAGTTAATTTTTATGCAGCCTTTACTTTTTTGGCTAAGATTTATTTCAAGAATCATTGACTGAGTTTAGAAGGAGTAGTGAAATGTATGTATATGCCATTAAGCAAGCTGCTCTTTCCATTAACTAAGAAAAGAATCTGAAGGTGGGGATTTAGAAAGGGAAGAAACTCAGCCAGATTCTAATTCTGTCTCCCTTCTATGTATGATTTTTTTTTAACATAAATTTGTTTGGGGCGCCTGGGTGGCTCAGTGGGTTAAAGCCTCTGCCTTCGGCTCAGGTCATGATCTCAGGGTCCTGGGATCGAGGCCCGCATCGGGCTCCCTGCTCAGCAGGGAGCCTGCTTCCTCCTCTCTCTGCCCGCCTCTCTGCCTACTCGTAATCTCTCTCTCTGTCAAATAAATAAATAAAATCTTTAAAAAAAAATAAATAAATAAATAAATAAATAAATTTGTTTGAACTCACTCAGCACTCCTTTTGTGAAGGAAGTGTATGAAATGAAGGAGGTTTGAGAACTGGGCCAGTGTCTATAGCAACACAACATTCTAAGGAATGGCAACGCACATCAGTCTTTCCTATCTGATAGCAAAAGAGAAGCTAGATGTACGTCTGGGGAAAGGTGGCAATCGACTTCAATTTGTCTTGTGTAAATAAGGATTCTCTTTCTTTCAATGGAAGTTCAAAGCTTTTCATTTTTGTCTTTCCTGTCTACATAAATGCTCACCAAGGAAGCATTAGGGTGAGAGAAGATTCTCAAAATTTGTAATTGTTTTTCCTTTTCTCTCTTGTTAGTTACATGTTGTGAATTCTGTAGGAAGGCTGAGTTGTTAACACTAATTATTTCAATCCTGATTTGTTATTCAGCTTTCCAAATGTCAGTCCCCATATGTTTCTGTTTCTATACCTACCTTTGAAGGTTACAGATAAGATAAAGATACATATATCAAAATTTTCAGTTAATAAATAATTCCAATCTTATACAGACTCTCCGAAAATAAAAGAAGATGAAGAATAAGACTCAGGTCATTTTATAAACTTAATACAACCTTGATATCAAAACAAGGAATATTCGAGAAAAGAAAGTTCCAGACCAATTATACTCACTTAGATACCAAAACAAGAAACAAAATACTGGTAGACTAAATTATATACTATCATCATGCCAAGTTCAATTATCCAGGAAATGTATGGTTGGTCTAACACTAGAATAATTTGCTAATGTACTTAATGACATTGAGAGGCTACAGTGGAAAAAATCATATGATCAACTTGGTAGGTTCAGAAAAAATATTTGATAAAATCTAACACACTCTTTCAGGATGAAAGTGAGCTTCTTCCACCTATAAAAGGATAACTACAAAATGTCAACAGCAAATGTCCTTCATAATGGCAAGATCTTGAGCAATCTTATTAAAAAGAATAAGACAAGCCTACCCTCTATCATCACTTCTTTTTAGCATTACAACAGAGCTCCTAACCAGGTGAGTACTAGATTAAAGAAATAAAAGGTATTATTGGTATGAGACTAGCTAGTAAAAAAACAAATTGTGTTTATTTGAAAATGATCTAATTGTTTACACAGAAAATCAAAAGAATCTGTAAATTACTGAAGTAAATCATTATGAATGTAACCTATAAGATTAATAAACAGATATGAATAATAAACAGTCAATATTCTTTTTAAAAAGATACTATTTACAGACACAAAACAATTATAAAGATACCATTTGCTTGGGGTGCCTGGGTGGTTAAGTCGTTAAGTGTTTGCCTTCCGGTCAGGTCATGCTCCCTGCTCACCGGGAAGCCTGCTTCTCCCTCTTCCACTCCCCCTGCTTGTGTTCCCTCTCTCATTGTGTCTCTCTCTGTCCAATAAATAAATAAAAATGATTAAAAAAAAAGATACCACTTGTAAAGCCAAAAACTGTGAGATACTTTTAAATTAATCTAGCTAGTATGTTTAAGATGTCTATGAAGAAAGTTGCAAAAATTTTTGAAAGACATTTAAAAGTAACTCAGATGAAGAGATATGCCCTGTTCTGGAAAGGGAACATCTATAACATAAAGATTTCAGTCTTTCCCAAACTGACCTGTAGATTCAGTGCAATTCTTTTTTTTTTTTTTTTAAAGATTTTTTTATTTATTCATTTGACACAGAGAGAGAGATTACAAGTAGGCAGAGAGGCAGGCAGAGAGAGGAGAGAGGAGGAAGCAGGCTCCTTGCTGAGCAGGGAGCCCGATGTGGGCCTCGATCCCAGGACCCTGGGATCATGACCTGAGCCGAAGGCAGCGGCTTTAACCCACTGAGCCACCCAGGCGCCCAGATTCAGTGCAATTCTTACCAAGGAACTTGATAAGCTAATGTTAAAATATATATGGAAGGCGGGGGAATATATATATATATATATATGAGAAAAGACCTCCCAAGATGAAACCAGACACTTGCCATACTGGATATCAAGATTTACTTTAAAGCTTTAGTAATTAAGGTATTAGGATAAGCAAATATACTGATGGGGGAAAGAAAAAAACAAATAGGCCCAACCCACATATGGAACCTTGATATATGAGAGAAGTGGCATTATAAAGCAGTGGAGGAAGGACCCCAAACTCATCCCTCACAAAAAAATCAATTACTGGGGGATTAAAGACTTTAATGTGAGAAACACAGCTTTTAGGGCAAGGAGAGATGACTATGTGGAACACAGAAGATTTTTAAAACAGTGAAAATATTCTGTAGGTTATAATCATGGTTATATGTCATTATACATTTGTCTGAACCCGCGGAATGTACAACACCAAGAGTGAACCCTAATGTCAACTCCGGACTTTGGGTGATTATAATGTGTCAATGTACTTCTTTAATTATAACAAATGTAAGACTCTGGTGGGGGATGTGACAGTGGAAGAGGCTACGTATGTGTGAGGACAAGGCGTATATGGGAAATCTCTGTACCTTCCTCTCAATTTTGCTGTAAACCTAAAACTCTCTTTTAAAAAATTGTCTTTATTTATTTATTTTTAGGTAAGCTCCAAACCAGCATGGGGCACAATGCAGGGCTTAAACTCATGACCTTGAGATCAAGACCTGTGCTGAGATCAAGAGTCAAGATACGTAACTGACTGAGATACCCAGGTACCTCCCAAAAACTAATTTTAAACAAAACAAAAGTGAATTGGGGGAAATCGAAGGGGGAGATGAATCATGAGAGACTGTGGACTCCGAGAAACAAACTGAGAGTTTTAGAGGACAGGGGGGCTGGGGGATGGGTGAGCCTGGTGGTGGGTATTAAGGAAGGCATGTATTGCATGGAGCATTGGGTGTTGTACATAAACAATGAATCTTGCAACACTGCGTCAAAAACTAATGATGTATTTTATGGTGACTAACACAATAAAAACAAAAATAAAAAAATAAAATCATCTCATGTTTGCAAAAAAAATAAATCAATTAAAAACACACACACAAAATAAATTAATTAATAAACTAGATAATTAAACACACACATATAGACAATAAGAGAAATTTCTGGGATAGGGAAAATTTCCTTAATTAAGAGACAATATAAACAAATAATAAAGGAATATATTTACATACTTCACTACATTAAGGCTAAGAATTTCTGTTAACAAATACACCATAAAGAAAGTGAAAAGATAGTTCATAAACTGATTGCCAAAATGACTAAAAATGTAAGCCACTAAGGGTTAGTATTCAGAATATATGTAAGAATATGTGAATGAGAAAAAGATAACCCAATATAAAGAGGAAAATACACAACCAAATATAGGAAGGAGCAAAATATAGCAATGTCTATAATAGCCAAACTATGGAAAGAGCCCAGATGTCCATCCACAGATGAATGGTTAAAGAAGATGTGGTATATATATACAATGGAATATTATGCAGCTATCAAAAGAAATGAAATCTTGCCATTTGCAACGACATGGATGGAACTGGAGGGTATTATGCTGAGCGAAATAAGTCAATCAGAGAAAGACAATTATCATATGATCTCTCTGATATGAGGAACTTGAGGGGCAGGGTGGGGGGTTGTGGGGGGTAGGGAGGGAAAAATAATGAAACAAGATGGGATGGGGAAGGAGACAAACCATAAGAGACTTCTAATCTCATAAAACAAACTGAGGGTTACTGGGGGGTGGGAGGGTAGAGATAGGGTGGATGGGTTATGGACATTAGGGAGGGTTTGTTCTTTGGTAAATGCTGTGAAAGATGTAAGCCTGATGATTCACAGACCTGTACCCCTTGGGCAAAGAATAAAAATAAAATTAAAAAAACAAAACAAAACAAAACAAAAAAAACAGAGAGAGATCAATGAATCCAAAGAAATTTCAGAAGCAAAATAAAATCCTGTAACTATTAAAAAAAAGAAGATGTGGTATATACACACACACAAACACACCCATATATATATATATGGATGTGTGTGTATATAAAAATATATATTATATATTATATAATAGATATCATATATTATATAGTATATGATATCTATTATATAATATATCTATAATGGAATATTACTCAGCCATCAAAAAGAATGAAATCTTGCCATTTGCAATAATGTGGATGGAACCAGATGGTATTATACTAAGCAAAATAATTCAGTCAGAGAAAGACAATTATCGTATGATCTTACTCATACATGGAATTTAAGAAAACAGGTAGATGAGGTCTGCCCTCTCCTTTTGCCCCTCTCCCCCACCACATGCATGTGCACATGCTCATTCTCTCTCTCCCTCTCTCTGTCAAAAATAAAAAAATCTTAAAAAAAAAAAAAACAGTCTGGCCCTCTCTGGTGAAGTTGAGTCTATATGACCAAAAATAGGTATAAAATTATTTATAGCGCCATTGCTTATGAATGGAAAAACAAAAACTTTTAGACAAAAAATCACATAAGCATTCCAACTGTTCATTAATAGGTAATTTTTTTTAATATGGCAGTTCAAATAAGTAAGTGCTATACAGCCGTGGAAGAGTAAACTGCTCACATGTCAACACGGATAAATCTTTGAAACATGACACCAAGTGAAAAAAGCAAGTCACAGTGGCTCCTGGGTATCTTGGTCAGTAAAACATGCAAGGCTTGATTTGAGATTGTGAGTTTGAGCCCCACGTTGGGTGTAGAGATTACTTAAAAATAAAATCTTTAAATGGGGGGCCTGGGTGTCTCAGTTGATTAAGTGTCCTAGTCTTGATTTTGGCTTGGGTCATGATCTCAGGGTCATGAGATTGAGCCCTGCATAGGGCTCCATGCTGAGTGTGGAGCCTGCTTAAGATTCTCTCTGCCTCTCCCTCTGCCCCTCCCCCATGTGCACGCACTTTCTCTCTCAAAATAAATAGATAGATAGATGGATAGATAGATAAAATTTAAAAAAAGAAAAAAGAAAAAAGCAAGTCACAGAAGACTATCTAGAGATGAAACAAGTATACAAAGTTCAAGAACAAATAAAAAAACTACACAATAGGGGCACCTGGGTAGCTCAGTTGGTTAAGCATCTGCCTTTGGATCAGGTCATGATCCCAGGGTCCTGGGATCGAGCCCCACATCAGGCTCCCTGCTCAGCAGGAAGACTGCTTCTCCCTCTCCCACTCCCCCTGCTTGTATTCCCTCTCTCTGTGTGTCTCTCTCTGTCAAATAAATAAATAAAATCTTTAAAAAAAAACTACACAATATACTGCTGGGGATACTATATAAGTTTGCTAGGGCTACCGTAACAAAGTATGTGGATTAAACAACAGAAATTTATTTTCTCACAGTTCTGGAGCCTAGAAGCCCAAGATCAATGTGTGAACAGGGTTGGTTTCTTCTGAGGTCTGCCTCATTGGCTTGTATGGGGAGCTCTCTTCTCCCTATGTCTTCACATGGTCTTTCCTCTGTACATACATATCCATGTCCACATTTCCTCTTCTTATAAGAACTCCAGTCATATTAGATTGAGGCCCACTTTAATGATCTCATTTTAACTTAATTATCTCTTTGAAGACTCTATCTCCCAATAGTCATATTCTTTTTTTTTAATGTTTTTTTTTTTAAGTAAGCTGTACACCCAACATGGGACTTGAAGTCACAACCTTAAATAAAGAGTCACATGTTCTACTGACTAAGTCAGCCAGGTGCCCTCCACATAGTCATGTTCGAAGTACTAGGAGTTAGGACTTCAACGTATGAATTTGGGGGAACAGAATTCAGCCTATAACAGATATCACCATATAAGCAAAGCTACAATGGAAAGCGAAAAAATAAAAGAGATAACTAATCAAAACAGTGGGTCCTTTTGGTGGCTGGGAGAGGGATGAGCCTAGAAACTAGCACACCCGAGGTTCCAGTGGTCGTTGTGAAGCTTGGCTTCTTGTGTGAATACTCTGATGTCCACTTATTGTATCTATTACATATGTCCTTTTGTGTGCTTCAAAATTTCATAAAATCAAGTTCTCCTAAAAAAAGAAAAATAGGGGGTGCCTGGGTGGCTCAGTTAGTTGGGCATCTGCCTTCAGCTCAGGTCAGGATCTCAGGATCCTGGGATCAAGCCATGTGTCAGGCTCCCCACTGAGCAGGGAGCCTGCTTCTCCCTCTGCTTCTGCCTCTCCCCCTGTTTGTGCTCTTTCACTCTCTCTCTCTCTCTGTCAAATGAATGAATAAAATCTTTTTAAACATTCTTTTAAAAAAACTTAGAAAAATAGAACATATCCATGTCAGGATGTTTTGGTTGCATGCAATGGAACTCCAACCAAATAAGCTCATGTGCAAAGGGAAATTATTGGCTTAATATCTGAGAATAATAGAAGTCAAGATTGCTTAAATACGGTTGGATCCTAGGGCTGGATTGTTGCCATCAGTTTCTTCACTTGCTCACTCTCTCCTCTCATGCACACTTCCTTCCACCCACAGAAAGAGAAGTCCAAGAAGTTCCTTTGGGTTTGAGCACAAAATGTGTTCTCTTCCCCTGAATATTCTGCTTGTCAAATTATCATTCCTTTTAAAATTATCTGGACTGCCTTACAATATAATATTAAATTAGCGTCCTAGATAAACATTTGTGCCTTGTCAATGCTTTTAAATCTATAAGCAGAGAACATTTGGGGTTCAAGTTATGGTTTTCCTACTTTCATAGTTAATGTATTTCAGACAGTACTTCTGAAAAGAAAATGGGGAATAATAGTAAGATCCTCAAGTTCAAAGTCCTGCAGTTTTGGAGTATGTAGCTAAATCTACAAAAGATGGAAGGTAAAATTCCTGAACATGTTAATTGTGAAAGTTCCATATTAGTTCATCTTCAAAAAATGAGTGCTTTACCATAATTACATAACAAGTTTTAAAATTTCCATGTGTTTCTTTTTGGGGACATCCATAACCTGAAAAAATGTAATTATGTGTACATGACTACATGATATAAAATGTTTACTCTTGAATCGGCAAGCTAATCAATCCCAAAAAACCAATCTCAGAAATAAAGGGCATCAAATTCTTGCACTCAGAAAAGAAAAATTTATCAAGAAAAGAGAAATAAGGACGTTTCATATGATAAAATGAACTACTTTTGTTTGTTGTTACAATAACATTAAACTCAAATAGCCTCATCCAAACTTGAAGAGAGATCAGGACTTTACTATTCTCTAAGCTGATGATATTTATACCTCTAAGAAAGGACAGTAAATGAGGTGACAATTACAGAGGGCTCTCACTGACAATGGAAACATTATTCAAGAAGATGTGAATAAAGCATCAAGATGGACAGAATTGGATTATGTTTCTCCCCTTTGAAATTTTTTTTTTAAGATTTTATTTATTTATTTGACAGAGAGAGATCACAAGTAGGCAGAGAGGCAGGCAGAGAGAGAGGAGGAAGCAGGCTCCCTACTGAGCAGAGAGCCCGATGTAGGGCTCCATCCCAGGACCCTGAGATCATGACCTGAGCCAAAGGCAGAGGCTTAACCCACTGAGCCACCCAGGTGCCCCTCCCCTTTGCAATTCTTGAGGAGGTAGTATTTTGCACACTGATGGAAAAAGGAAAGAAATATTAAAAAGTAATTACAATACATTCAGCATTTACACATTGTATGTACCAAGAACTCCATTTATTGAGCACCTACTATGTGCCATGAACTACATGTTGAACCACATTATATGCAATTTCTTCCACATTTTTCTCTGGCTTAATTGAATTTAACCAGGTCAAAAACTTCTCTATAGAGACAAAAAATAGATCAGTAGTTGCCTGGGGGTGAAGGAGGGAGTGTGGGTTGAATGTCATTTGTTTTTTAAATTGGATTTTTGAGATTGATTGGCTTACCAAATCAACAACAAACATTGACATATAATTACAATGAACCTTGAACAACACAGTTGGAGCTGCGAACTGCAACTGCGTGGATCCACTCATAGGTGGATTTTTTTTTTTGATAAATATGGTTTAGTACTGCAAATGTATTTTCTCTTCCTTATGATTTTCTTAATAACATTTTCTTTTTTCTAGCTTACTTTATCATTAGAACACAGTATATAATACACATGACATACAAAATATGTGTTAATCAACTGCTTACGTTATCTGCAAGGCTTCCAGTTATTAGTAGTTAAGTTTAGGGGAGTGACCTTTACCTCATTACAATACTAACCTCTCCTCACAGACTTAGCCTCATTTACATAACCTACAATGTATGTATAAGCATGTTTCCTTAGGCACGTCCATGACCTAATGCCCATCTCTACAGAGGATGACAGGTTTCCTTATCTAAAGATTCATCCTAACGCTAAACAAAAGGAACCCATTCACCTTCTCTCAGGGAGTCAAAGCTTTGGAAGCCATTCCCTGTGATCTCCTGATTTGCTGCAAACAAAAATTTTCTCTGTGGGACCACTCAACCTCATGCAGTTTCTGACTCACCAAAGAGCAAACTCATTTTGGTTAGGTTACATTTGTGCATGAGAAATGCTTCTAAAGAACAATTACAAAATTTGATCTGGGCTTTCATGACTATTTTACCTTACAGTTAATAATGTATTGCTAGAATTTTTAAAACTCAAGCAATAATTATGTTCATGATCAACATTTAATTCTATTTAGTAGACAAGTTTTAGGGTGTCATATTTAATTAATGATTACACACACAGCTATGAAAACATCTATCTTGGCTCTTGCAGTTTATGTAAATTTTATGTCATTATTCTCCAGAGAGAATAGTCCACTTAAAGTAAAATTCTTAAACTTGATTTAAGTTGCTTTTTCTTTATTGTGAGTTATATAACATGATCCTTATTATCGTACTATAGAAAGCTACATCTTGATAAAATTTGACTTAATTTTTACTGCAAACTGTATGTTTAACCTTTAGATACGGATCAGCCGAAATACACAAAAAATACACAATCATTTGTGTCCTCAGAAAAGTAGGTGACCTCATTAAACCCACATTTAAAATTTCTGTTTTAGCTGAAGTATACTAATATCACAAATAGGAACGGGTGGCGTCATCTATAAACCTGTGCTTGTGATCAAGTTGTCAGATGCTAAAAGCGAAGAAGTCCCATTTTCAGGTTGTGCTGCCATTAGGGTATATCACTGGTTCCCTCCAGCCACAGACCCTTTGCACACACTGTTTGCATATTTGCCATGTTCTTCATTCATCCCTCATATCTGAGTTCTGGCATCTTTTCCTGTAGGAAGTCTATCCTTAGCCCCCAAGTCAGATCAGACTTGTTAAATGGCTCTCTGTTCTCCAAGAGGCATTCATTTCCTTCAGAGCATTGCCTTGGTTTCCAATTGCATAATCATTAAGTCAAATGTTGAATTAATGCTAATCTCCCACCCTTCTACCCACCAGGGGATCAGAGTCCTTGTCTCGTTTTGCTCTTTATAGACTGTATCTCTTTCTACTAACAAGTGCCTGGCACAGAGCAAACAGATAACACATTCTTTGAAGGAGGAAAGAAAGAAAAGAAAAAGAGCACACTAGATTATTTTCCTGGAGCCGTTCTTCTTGAGGTCCAGCCAACGTCACCAAAGAGGAAATGGGGGTGATTGAAGTCACGCATTCAGAAAGCAATATGATTGTGACCATGTGCCTCCAGGCAAGCCAATCAGACCTGTTCTTTCCCAGGAATTTAAATCTTGAGGGGATTATACAGGAGGTGAAGGCTGATTTGAAGTGCCTGAGGTCCTACAAAGACAAGCTGTCAGATTTATTCCATTGGGCCCTGGAGCCGCCTTTGGGCCTTTGCTCTCTGAGACGTGGTTCTTGGACTTCCATTTAGATCCTGTGAGCTCTGGGGCGCCTGGGTGGCTCTGTGGGTTAAAGTCTCTGCCTTTGGCTCAGGTCATGATCTCAGGGTCTTGGGACCGAGGCCCACATCCAGCTCTCTGCTCAGCGGGGAGCCTGTCTCCTCCTCTCTCTGCCTGCCTCTGCCTGCTTGTAATCTCTCTGTGTCAAATAAATGAATAAAATCTTTAAAAAAAATAAATTCTGTGAGCTCCTCCAGAATTTTTTATTTTTGTTTAAATTTGCCAGAGTTCCTTGCTTTTGTTCACAGCCAAAGAACCTCAACTGTTACATTTTCCTATCTCCTTTATACTGATCCAATGTAGCCTTCTGTATTGCAGTACTTCTCAAGTCTAGGGACTCATGCTTTAAGTTTCAAAATTGTAGCTAAAGGAGTATGCTTCATTTAACCTATACAACTGCTCAAACACAATGACTGTTTGGACCTATTGTTTTAATTTGACCCAGGCCACAACTCTTCCCAGCTCTCCCTCTGGTGCATTTCGAGCCCTCCCTTCAGCAAGACCCCCTCCATTTTCCATGTCCAAACTGTGATGTGTGGGTTTGTGTGGTTTTGTTTTTGTTTTGTTTTGTTGTTTTACATCCAAGTAACCTTTCTCAAAATTCAAGCAGCTTTTTTTTTTAAAGATTTTATTTATTTATTTGACACACAGAGAGAGATCAGATCACAAGTAGGCAGAGAGGCAGGTAGAGAGAGAGGAGGAAGCAGGCTCCCTGCGGAGCAGAGAGCCTGATGTGGGCCTCAATCCCAGGACCCTGAGATCATGACCTGAGCCGAAGGCAGAGGCTTTAACCCACTGAGCCACCCAGGCGCCCTCAAGCAGCTTTTTAAGTTCCATGTCCCTAATAAAACTTCAGCTCCATGGACTCCCTCATTTCTCTGGAGCTTACCTACCTCTACCCCATCCTTCCTCCTTCCCTCCTGTCTCTGAATAAGAGACTTATTCCTCCAGATGCCTGGGTGGCTCAGCCAGTTGGTTGTCTGCCTCTGGATCGGGTCATGATCCTAAGGTCCTGGGATTGAGTCCCATATCAGGCTCTCTGCTCAGCGGAGATCCTGCTTCTCACTCTGCCTGCTGCTCCTTCTGCCTGCTGCTCCCCCTGCTTGTGCTCTCTCTCTCTCTCTCTCTCTGACAAATACACACATACATACATAAAAATCTTTAAAAAAAAAAAACGAAAGAAGGGCGCCTGGGTGGCTCAGTGGGTTAAAGCCTCTGCTTTCGGCTCAGGTCATGATCTCAGTGTCCTGGGATCGAGGCCCGCATCGGGCTCTCTGCTCAGCAGGGAGCCTGCTTCCTCCTCTCCCTGTCTCTCTGCCTGCCTCTCTGCCTACTTGTAATCTCTCTCTCTGTGTCAAATAAATAAATAAAATCTTAAAAAAAA
>LNAC01000358.1:1203471-1214440 GCA_002007465.1 Ailurus styani
AAAAAAAAAAAGCTTAAAAAAAAAAAAACGAAAGAAGAGAGACTCCTTCCTCATCAAGGCAATCTGCCACCTGTGCCCANTTAAAAAAAAAAACGAAAGAAGAGAGACTCCTTCCTCATCAAGGCAATCTGCCACCTGTGCCCACCTGTCTGTCTCTTATGGTGCTAACCTCTTGGCAGTCCCAGCTAGCATTCATTGAACTAGGGACAGTTCCAAATACTTTGCCTGCATTACCTCATTAAGTCCTGACAACAGCCTTAGAAGGCAAGGAGTCCTATTGCAGATCCAAGAAGTAAGGCTCAGAGAAGTTAATTAACTCTAGAGGAGTTCAGTATACAACATTTGGCCCATACAATTCAACACCTGAATACGGATGTGTTCTGAAACACTGTGTTTTTCTGCCTCAGCATTTTCCAAATTTCTCAACAGTGTGCAAATCTACGACCCCTCCCAAAATAAGTTTTACTGGATCCTGCATCTTCCTGTGGCCTTCCTCTCTTCAATTTCCGGTCACTTAATGCACTGTAGTCTAGCTTCTGCCCTTTTTAAAAAAGAATATTTATTTTATTTATTTATTTTGCAGAGAGAGAGTGAGCATGCTTGCACCCACGTGCACATGCTCATGCACACACACACAGGCATAGGACTGGGAGGAGAAAGGGGATCAGATGGAGAGGGTCTCAAGCAGACTCCCCATTGAGCATGGAGCTCAATGTGGGGCTCAATTCTACCACCCTGAGAGCATGACCTGAGCCAAAATCAAGACTCAGATGCCTAACCGACTGAGCTACCCAGGCATCCCTAGCTTCTGCCCTTTTGATCCCACTAATTCTGCTACAATTCTCATCACAAAAGGGTTCGGCCACACCCAGAATATCTCATAACTATTGAATTCATCCATCCATTCACCAAATTATTTTGAGCACCCATTCTGTTCCAGAAACTGCAGAATATGCACTGGGTGAGCAAAAGAGATAGGGTCCCTTCCATCACGTATGTGAGATTATCAGTGACCTCCTTACCTGCCAGGTCCAGAGACCACTTTGGCCTCTTCTCACTTTTTTTCCTATTTCATCTCTGTAGCGCTGGTCATGCCAACTATTTCCTTCTTCAAATTTGGGGCTTTGGCTTCCATGAAGCCTCTTATACCTACTCTCCCTTTCCTTCTAGGACCACATCTTCTCAACTGTTTTGATAAATTCCTCCTTTTTGTGTCAATCCCTTAAATGATGGAGTTCCTCAGAGTTCTATCATGGAGCACTTCAAAGTCAATAGGCCCCAAACTCAGTTTTCCCCACTCCCATTCACGTCTTTCCCTCCTTATTCCCTTGTTCTTGCTAATGTTAGCACTTGACACCCAATCTCCCTCCCCTTTTCTGCCCTTAAACTCTCATACAACGGTCAGAAAATTCTGATAGTATTTTTCATCTTTAGAAGTTCAACTTGATACAAATCAAAACCACTGTGAGATACCACCTCATACCAGTCAGAAAGGCTAAAATTAACAAGTCAGGAAGTGACGGATGTTGGCAAGGATGCGGATAAAGGGGAACCTTCCTACACTGTTGGTGGGAATGCAAGCTGGTGCAGCCACTCTGGAAAACAGTATGGAGGTTCCTCAAAAAGCTGGAAATAGAGCTACCCTATGACCCAGCAATTGCACTATTGGGTATTTACCCTAAAGATACAAAGGTAGTGATCCTCAGGGGCACATGTACCTGAATGTTTATAGCAGCAATGTCCACAGTAGCCAAACTATGGAAAGGACCTAGATGTCCATCAACAGATGAATGGATAAAGAAGATGTGGTATATATTTATACAATGGAATACTATGCAGATATCAGAAGAAATGAAATCTTGCCATTTGCAACGATGTGGATGGAACTAGAGGGTATTATGCCGAGTGAAATAAGTCAATCAGAGAAAGATAATTATCATATGATCTCTCTGATATGAGGAATTTGAAGGGCAGTGCGGGAGGGCCGTGGGGGGTAGGGAAAAAGGAAACAAGATGGGATTGGAAAGGACACAAACCATAAGAGACTCTTAATCTCACAAAACAAACTGAGGGTTACTGGGGGGTGGGAGGGTAGGGATAGGGTGGCTGGGTTATGGACATTGGGGAGGGTTTGTGCTATGGTGAATGCTGTGAAAGGTGTAACCCTGACGATTCACAGACCTGTACCCCTGGGGCCAATAATAAAAAAATTTAAAAAAAAAAAGAAGTTCAATTTGAGGGGGTCCCTGGTTGGCTCAGTTAGTTGGGCATGCAATTCTTTTTTTTTTTTTTTTAGGGCATGCAACTCTTGGCCCTTACTTCCTTCATCTTTATATGCCTAGTGTTAAATTCATCCAACCAATAAACATTTCCTGAGCTCTTAACCATGTGCCAGGCACGGTTCTATATCCTAGAGGTACAGCATTAAACAACACAGAGTTTTTGCCTTTATGGAGTTTATATGGGGGTGAAAGAGGCAGCTAATAAACAAATAAAAGTAGAGCATATTTAGAGAACAGAGAAGAGAGCCCAATTAGAAGGCTGTTCCAGCCATCCAGAGAACAGAGATATTAGCTTGGAATAAGGTGAGGGAAGGAAGGAGAGAGGGGAGAGAATTGGATCCACTTGAGACACATTTCTGAGATAAAGTCAGAGTTTGTAGATGGGTTTCTTCTGGGTGGGAAGGGAAGGAGAGAAATTAAGAATGACTTTTATAGGCTAGGTACCTAGTAAATTTGTATATGAATAAACTCCTTGATAATTGAAAACTAATTTTAAAAGATGAACCTGGGTGTCTCAGTCGGTTGTGTCCGACTGACTCTTGATTTTGGTTCGGGTCATGGTCTCAGGGTGGTGGGATTGAGCCTCACGTCAGGCTTCACCCTCACCGGGGAGTCTGCTTGAGATTCTCTTCCTCTCCCTCTGCCCCTTCCCTGGTCGTGCACATGCTCTCTCTCTCTCTCTCACTCAAATAAATAAATAAATCTTAAAAAAAAAAGGTGAGCCCATAGAATTGATTCAGAATCCAACTGGCCAATTTCACTGGGAAAACTTGCCTTGTACTGACTAGTTACCATAGAATAGTACAAACTTCTGTGTAATAGATAAATAAGTCCTGGGCTGTAATATACAGCGTGATGACTATAGCTAATAATACTGTATTGTATATGTGAAAGTTGCTAAGAGGTGGATCTTAAAAGTTCTCATCACAAGAAAAAAAATATAACTATGTATGATGATAGATGTTAACTAGACTTATTGTGGTGATCATTTTGCAATATATACACATATAAAAAATCATTATGTTGTACACTTGAAACTAACATAATGGTATACATCAATTATATCTCAATAAGAATGAAAAATGAATTTTAGTGTTGAGGTAAACTCCAGAGTTAGACTAATTTAGCTTTATGGTTGCTTACTGTCTGAACTTACTCAAGTTATAGAACTTTTCGAGGCTTCAGTTTTATCAATTGTATTATGGTGATAATATTAGTATCTATAGTTGAGGGTTTTTTTTAAAGAATAAATTGAGAAAAAAGAAGAAATTGTTATAAATGCTTTTAAAGCTCTTAGTACTATGCCTAATATAGTAGGTATCCGATCAAAGGGAGCTTATTTCAAAATAGTACTAGTGAAGCAACCAATTAGTTATTTTGTTGTTCTGTGTTCAAGAAGAATATCATGATTAAAATTTTTGCTTCTATCCAGTGATTCTCTGTAGAAACAAAGTTAGGGAATTTTTGCTGTGATGTATTTTGTGTTCTGTTAAAATTAATGAAGCTTTCAAAAATACATATAAAATAAAATACAAAATTAAACTGTTACAAAAATCCCTCCAACAGAATGGAAATTCTACGATGATTTAATGCTTTCACTATCTTTCTAAAGTGGCCCATTTCCAAATATTTCTAACATTGAGAGAAGAGCCTGTTGGTGCATCTTCTAGTCAAGGCAAGGAGTTCTCAGTTCTTCTGAGCCTTTCTCGGGGAAGGGTGGGTGGACCCAAAGAGAAGAAGGCTGTGTCCCCAGCAGGGAACCAGTAAGCAAGGTTTGTTGCTTAATTCTTTAGAAATTAGGAGTGAATGAGATGAACACTGGTTCATCATGAGCAAAATAAGAGACAAGTGGGGTTTCAGAATGGTAATGACAATGAGAAGGAGGGAAGAAAAATATCAGGGCCCAATGAAGGGCACCACAGTAGAGAGAGACACATGGCTCCAAAGGCTAGGAAGGAAAAACACCAAGTGATGGGTGTTTTTACATATTCTGTAGAAGGGAAGAGAGAGAATATATGCAAGAGGATAATGGTAGGAGTGAAGGCTGGCAATCCTCAAGAGCTATCATCTGTGGTAATACCGTGAACATATTATCACAATGATCCTAAAACCTAACATCTGTTATTATCTCCATTTTACAGGGAAAGAAACTGAGATCAGAGCCGCCAATTAACCTCCCCCACCTGACGCAGGTGGTTAGCAGCAAAGCAGAGATTTGAATCTGGTTCTGTTTAACCGGAGCCTTTTCTTTCCTGCGTCTTCCCATTCTGCCCTTGAAGTTCTTGCTAATGGGAGGAAAGCTGCAGATTCAATAGAATCTGGGAAACCAAGGTGGGGGAAACTGGGGGGATGCAAAGAAAATGTACTGGCAAAATCTCCTATCTGTAGTTCTTAAATAAAAATTAATTTAATTTAACTCTCTTTGCTTTTAATTTTTTTGAAGTCTTACAAAAAAGTATAATCTTATATCATGGTAATGAAACATCAAGATTCTTTTTTTTTTTAAAGATTTTATTTATTTATTTGCCGGAGAGAAAGAGATTACAAGTAGGCAGAGAGGCAGGCAGAGAAGAGGAAGCAGGCTCCCTACTGAGCAGAGAGCCTGATGCGGGCCTCGATCCCAGGACCCTGAGATCATGACCTGAGCCAAAGGCAGAGGCTTTAACCCACTGAGCCACCCAGGTGCCCCTAAACATCAAGATTCTTAAGTAATTTTCTGTAAGGAGGTTTATTTTCCAAAGTTAAACTTCAAGTACCAACCAGTTCAGACAATCACTCAAATATTGTGAGAATGAGAGTCGCTCAGTGTCTCTTTGGAGGTGATGATTCCTATTTCTGCTTAAGAATTAGCTTTTACTTTATTAATGAAGTATTCTTAATGAGCTTAATATAATTAGAAAATGCGTCTCTAAATCCCCAGGAAGCGAGTCATGACTTTCTACGATTTTATATTTTCTATGTTAACTATTTAAAACCACAAATTTTCAGCTTAAGTAAGTTTCGTTGTGGATATGTCCGTGTTATTATCGCATAGGAAACTGGACCTACACTGCCATCTGCTGTGTCAAGATTAGGTGAAAAATCACCCAGATAAACTGGGCTTGAGGAATGCAAAATATACCTATGGAAAGCCTGTATCACTGTGCCTGTATCACAGAAAATGAGTACAATGGAAAAGAAATGCCTACAGTTGTATATTTCAAACTGCATTGAAAGTGCGAGGAGGAATTGTATGTGTGTTTTGAATATGACTTGAAAAACATACTAGAGAATAATATAACAAAACTTACATCCCCACCATCTATATGTAAAAAATGAATATTACTGGAGCACCTGGGTGGCTCAGTGGGTTGAGCAACTGACTCTTGAATTCGGTTCAGGTCATAATCTCAAGGTTGAAAGACCAATCCCTGAGTGAGGCTCCACACTCAGAGCACAGTCTGCTTGAAATTCTCTCCTTCTGCCCAACCCTTACCCCCACAAGCTCTCTCTTTCTATCAAACAAACAAACAAACAAATAAAATCTTAAAGGAAGAAAGGAAAAACAACCATTACCAATGCCTGGTTTTCTCCCTGGTCCTATTGTCCACCACACTCCTACACCCGTGCCAAAGAAATCACTCTCTGATGTCATGTTTATCACTGGCAAAGATTCAATAAGCAAATGTGTACATTTAATAGGTAAATATGTTCACCTTCTACTTTTGTATGCTTTACCAATGAAGTTGCCACGGTAGCAACACTTTATCCTGGGAAGCTAGTGGAGAGGGCTCTACTCCAATACAACTGTTCCCAAGAGCATTTTCCCCCAATTTAAGACGCACAGCTGCCCAGCTAACTTCTCCATGGTTGTCACTAAGTCTTACACGAGTCCTGGCACCTCTCCTTCTTTGGCATGTCTAAGATGCCAAATAAATTATCAGCCTCTGTTGTCCCATTACAGTTTAGGGGCAAAGACGTGCATTCTAGGTAGGGGAGAGCTATAGAAAAGACACAGAAATGAGAGAGAATAAAAATTGTATGTGGGGAAGAATAAAGACATGTCACAGCTGGAGGACGAGGAAACACAGAGCACTTGTCGTTCAACTGGCATACTGACAACCGGGGGCTGGGGAAGCCACTGTGCCATTCCCAGAATGAAGGGAAACGTGGACACCGGGAGTCACGTCAGGGAAAGGATGGTACAACGGGCATGGCTTCCGCTGCATTTGTATGTTTTCAAAGAGCCTGAAAACTGCGGCAGCCAGCAACTGGGGACTTTGTAGCTAAGGAGAGAAGAGCCTGGCAATTTCAGAGCTATCCTTAGAGAGGTAAGAGCGTAAAGGTGAGGGGCGAGCCTTCAGAGGAAGGGCAGAGGAGAAGAGTAGGGGCCACGCGGGCTAGGAAATGAAACTGGATGCATCAGTTCAGAGAGGCCACAGTACACCACTCTGCAAATGGTAAAAACACTCGCATCCCCAATCCTCCCAGCACCTGACCCCTGTTACTGGATATAATCAGAGCCTTTTTCTTTTGGTTTGGTCTTAGAAGGGTCTTTTTGTTCTAAGGCCCCCGAATAGAAGAAATCCTGGGAAGAAAGATACGGAGCCTGAGACAGTACACTGTCTACAACCCTTTCCCCACCTCCTTCAACACTTTTATGTAAGAACAAACTGGTTTGGGTGAACATCAAGCCAACCAGAAGGAAAAGAGAAGCCAGTGCCAGAGAGAAGCCTATAGAGGCCAGGTGACAGGGAGGAGGAAGCCATCTCTTTAGATGCTATTGCTAAGGAGGGGTCTTAGACCTATTTGTGGCAGGCCACATCTTTCTGAACCCAGGTGGGTTTTTGAGTTTTTATGTTTGCATGCATGTGCTGACATGTGTGTGTAGGAGTAGGGGAGATGAAGAAAGTTAGAGGACCCCAAGGCATTCATGGATCTAAAGCAAACTCTACAATTTGTTTATCACAACAGCGATCCCATCTCAGATCTGGGGGCTCGATTCTTTTTGGAGGCTACACTAGAAAAGAGGTGTGCTTTTCAGAAGAAACATATGCGTTAGTGTCCATCACCACTTTAACAAATTACCACACACTTAGTGGCTTAAAACAACACAGACTTAGGATCTTACAGTTCTGTGTGAAGAACTCTGTAAGTTCAGAAGTCTGACGTAGGTCAAACTGGGCTAAAATCAAGGTGTTGGCAGGCCTGCATTCCTTCTGGAGATTTTAGCAGGGGGAATCCATTTCCTTGCTTTTTCCAGCTTCTAGAGGCCTCCTACATTCCGTGGCTCATGGGCTCCTTCCTCCTTCTTCAAAGCCAACAACATAGCATCTCTTTGGCCCTACTTCCATTGTCACATCTTTTTCTCTGAATCCTTGTGATTACTTTGGATCCACTCAGATTATCTAGGATAATCTCCCTATTTTAAGGTGAGCTGAGTAGCAGTGTGAATTCCATCTACAACCTTCTTTCCCCTGTGTCATGTAAGGTTACTTATTCACAGACTCTGGGGACATTCTAGCAATGTCAGGGACATTTTGGGTGTGAGAGGTGGGGGAAACATCATTCTGCCTACCATAATGTGCTTTCATGCATATGACCTCTCATAAATACAAATAGTTGATGGCATAATTCATTTTCAACAAAGGTCTCACCTTTTACTTCTGTGTGCTTTATTAAGATTGACCAGTGAAGAAGTCTCCATGCTCAAGACTTCATCTTGGGGATTTAGTGGAGAAATCTCTATTCTTATACCCTTGTTATAAAAGAGATTTTTTCCCAAATGCGAGGCTCAGAGCTGTCTACCTAACCTCTCTTTGGTTGCTGCTACATCTTATACCGATCCTCATGTACCCCTTTCTCTGGTTTGTCAAAGAAAATATGTAAATTACGAGCCTCTGTTGTCCCATTACAGATGCATATGTAGCACTTTTCCATTCTACATGATTCCTTTTCTATCAGGCAGTCATTGGTTTACAGTCATTCTAATGTATCTTCTTTCTGACAAACACTTGTTTAGAAGTTACCATGTATCAGGCTGTGGGGGGAAATGATGGAGACAGGCAGTATGTCTAGGCTCTCACACAGAATATGCTCTAGTGGAACACGGGGATGATCACACAGGACAAATGTTCTTTGGGGAGTAGAGAGTGCACCCTGCAGATGTGAGAAGAGAAGTCAGTGAGAAGAGCTTCCTGGGAGGATGGGACATTTCAGGAAAGACCCGCAGGACTAGAGACTCAGCAAAGTTACTTAGGGGTGTGCCATGAGGAAAAGCGCTCCAGCCAGAAGAAACAGCTTGAGGAGGGCAGGGACTTTGTCTGTTTGGGTTATTGCTTTATCTTTTGCACTATAAACAATTCTTGGGATGCAATAGACACCCAATAAAATCTGTGGATCATGCAAAGGTGGGAGACAGGAGAAGCAACTATATTCGAGCAAGTGGAAGATCAGTAGGGAGGCTCCGGGTTCAAGGGGGGAGTGGTGAGAGGCAAAATCAGGAAGATCAAAATGGGGCTGTAAACACGCTAAATCCTTTGGACTTTCAGCCAAGGGCAACTGAGTTTTAAAACTCTTGAGAGATTTTAAGCAGCAGAGTGACTTAAGCAGACTCCCATTTTAGAAATAATTCTGGCCACAAAATAGAGACTGGTTAGGAGGCTGTTGGAAGAGTCCTGGGGAGAGAGGTAGGGGCTCTAAATAGGATGGGATAGTGGTCATGGAGAGAGATGAGGATAATTTAAAATCATCCACTTAGGAACTGAAAGGAACCTTAGACAGCTCATCTAGTCTTTTATATGAAGAATCTGAGGTCAGAGGGGATTAATTGACTTACTCCTATAGTGGTTTTCTTTATGTCCTTCCTCTGCTCTTTTGGTATTTCCTTTTTTTTTAAATTAACATATAATGTATTATTTGTTTCAGGGGTACAGGTCTGTGATTCATCAGTCTTACACAATTCACAGTGCTCACCATAGCACATACCCTCCCCAATGTCCAACACCCAGCCACTCCATCCCTCCCACCCTTCCTCCACCAACCCTCAGTTCTGTTTCCTGAGATAAAGAGTATCTTATGGTTTAGCTCCCTCTCTGGTTTCGTCACTTTGCTGAATTCCTGTATGAGTTTAGCAGTTTTGGAGTGGAGTCTTTTGTATTTTCCACATAAAGTATCATGTCATTGGCAAAGAGTGAGAGATTGACTTCTTTGTCGATTTGGATGCCTGTTATTTCTTTTTGGTATCTGATTGCTGAGGCTAGGACTTCTAGTACTATGTTGAATAGCAGTTGTCATAGTGGACATCCCTGATGTGTTCCTCGCCTTAGGGGAAAAGTTCTTAGTTTTTCCCCATCGAGAATGATACTTGCTGTAGGCTTTTCATAGATGGCTTTTGTGATATTGAGGTGTGTACCCTTGTACCCTCTATGCCTGCACTGGGAAGAGTTTTGATCAAGAAAGGATGCTGTACTTTGTCAGATGCTTTTTCTGCATCTATTGAGAGGATCATATGGTTCTTGTTCTCTCTCTTATTAGTGTATTGTATCACACTGATTGATTTGGGGATGTTGAACCAACCTTGCAGCCGAGGAATAAATCCCCCTTGGTTGTGGTAAAAAAACCCTTTAATGTACTGTTGGATCCTACTGACTAGTATTTTGGTGAGACTTTTTGCATCCATGTTTATCAGGGATATTGGTCTATAATTCTCCTTTTTGATGGGGTCTTTTCTGGTTTGGGGATTAAGGTAATGCTTGCCTCATAAAATGAGTTTGTAAGTTTTTTTTCCCTTTCTATTTTTTGGAACAGTTTCAGGAGAATAGGTATTAATTCTTCTTTAAATGTTTGGTAAAATTCCCCTGGGAAGCCATCTGGCCCTGGGCTCTTGTTTGTTGGGAGATTTTTGATGACTGCTTCAATCTCCTTACTTGTCATGTATCTGTTCAGGTATTCTGTTTCTTCCTGGTTCAGTTTTGGTAGTTTTATACATCTCTAGGAATCCATCCATTTCTTCCAGATTGTCAAATTTGCTGGTGTAGAGTTGCTCATAATATGTTCTTATAATTGTTTATATTTCTTTGGGGTTGGTTATGATCTCTCCTCTTTCCTTCATGATTTTATTAATTTGAGTCCTTTCTCTTTTCTTTTGGATAAGCCTGGCCAGGGGTTTATCAATCTTATTAATTCTTTCAAAGAAACAGCTGCCAGTTTCATTGATCTACTCTGCTGTTCTTTTGGTTTCTAGTTCATTGATTTCTGCTCTTATCTTTATTATTTCTCTTCTTCTGCTGGTTTCAGGCTTTCTTTGCTGTTCTTTCTCCAGCTCCTTTAGGTTTAGGTTTATGTTGTATATTTGAGACCTTTCTTGAGAAAGGCTTGTATTGCTATATACTTTCCACTTAGGACTGCCTTTGCGGCATCCCAAAGATTTTGAACAGTTGTGTTTTCATTTTCATTTGTTTCCATGCATTTTTAAATACTTCTTTAATTTCCTGGTTGACCCATTCATTCTTTAGTAGGATGCTCATCATGCCAGTTCTTTCTGGCCTGCCAGGTCTCTGTGGATAGATCTGCGGCCAATCTAATATTTCTAACCTTGTAGGTTACAGACTTCTTGACCCGAGCTGCTTCCAGGATTTTCTCTTTGTCTCTGAGACTCGTAAGTTTTCTATTTGATGATGGGGTGTTGACCTATTTTTATTGATTTT